>JARQOC010000516.1:0-60000 GCA_033576535.1 Allobates femoralis | reverse complement strand
AAAGTGCACACTCCCAGCTGCAATATGAGAGTTTCCACATCCAAATCGGAGAAAGGGTTTAGGAATTATAGCTCTGTAATGCATAGCCTCCTCTTTTTCAAGGGACCAAAAGTAATTGGACAATGGACTCTAAGGGCTGCAATTAACTCTGAAGGCGTCTCCCTCGTTAACCTGTAATCAATGAAGTAGTTAAAAGGTCAGGGGGGGATTCCAGGTGTGTGGTTTTGCATTTGGAAGCTGTTGCTGTGACCAGACAACATGCGGTCAAAGGAACTCTCAATTGAGGTGAAGCAGAACATCCTGAGGCTGAAAAAAAAGAAAAAATCCATCAGAGAGATAGCAAAATCTCCAGTTGGGTACATTCTGAGAAAAAAGGAATTGACTGGTGAGCTTGGGAACTCTAAAAGGCCTGGGCGTCCATGGATGACCACAATGGTGGATGATCGCCGCATACTTTATTTGGTGAAGAAGAACCTGTTCACAACATCAACTGAAGTCCAGAACACTCTCAGTGAAGTAGGTGTATCTGTCTCTAAGTCAACAGTAAAGAGAAGACTCCATGACAGTAAATACAAAGGGTTCACATCTAGATGCAAACCATTCATCAATTCCAAAAATAGACAGGCCAGAGTTAAATTTGCTGAAAAACACCAAGAAGCCAGCTCAGTTCTGGAAAAGTATTCTATGGACAGATGAGACAAAGATCAACCTGTACCAGAATGATGGGAAGAAAAAAGTTTGGAGAAGAAAGGGAACGGCACATGATCCAAGGCACACCACATCCTCTGTAAAACATGGTGGAGGCAACATGATGGCATGGGTATGCATGGCTTTCAATGGCACTGGGTCACTTGTGTTTATTGATGACATAACAGCAGACAAGAGTAGCTGGATGAATTCTGAAGTGTACCGGGATATACTTTCAGCCCAGATTCAGCCAAATGCTGCAAAGTTGATTGGACGGCGCTTCATAGTACAGATGGACAATGACCCCAAGCATACAGCCAAAGCTACCCAGGAGTTCATGAGTGCAAAAAAGTGGAACATTCTGAAATGGCCAAGTCAATCACCAGGTCTTAACCCAATTGAGCATGCATTTCACTTGCTCAAATCCAGACTTAAGACGGAAAGACCCACAAACAAGCAAGACCTGAAGGCTGCGGCTGTAAAGGCCTGGCAAAGCATTAAGAAGGAGGAAACCCAGCGTTTGGTGATGTCCATGGGTTCCAGACTTAAGGCAGTGATTGCCTCCAAAGGATTCGCAACAAAATAATGAAAATAAAAATATTTTGTTTGGGTTATGTTTATTTGTCCAATTACTTTTGACCTCCTAAAATGTGGAGTGTTTGTAAAGAAATGTGTACAATTCCTACATTTTCTATCAGATATTTTTGTTCAACCCTTCAAATTAAACGTTACAATCTGCACTTGAATTCTGTTGTAGAGGTTTCATTTCAAATCCAATGTGGTGGCATGCAGAGCCCAACTCGCGAAAATTGTGTCACTGTCCAAATATTTCTGGCCCTAACTGTATGTATCTTTTTCTATCTATCTATCTATCTATCTATCTATCTATCTATCTATCTATCTATCTATCTATCTATTTCTATCTATCTATGTATCTTTTTCTATCTATCTATCTATCTATCTATCTATCTATGTATCTTTTTCTATCTATCTATCTATCTATCTATATCTATCTATCTATCTATATCTATCTATCTATTTGTTTTGATCTATCTATCTATATCTATCTATCTATATCTATCTATCTATCTATCTATATATCTATCTATCTATATATCTATGTATCTTTATCTATCTATCTATCTATATATTGATGTATCTTTTTCTATCTATCTATCTATCTATCTATCTATCTATCTATCTATTTCTATCTATCTTTTTCTATCTATCTATTTCTATCTATCTATCTATCTATCTATCTATGTTTCTTTTTCTATCTATCTATCTATCTATCTATATCTATCTCTCTATCTATCTATATCTATCTGTTTTTATCTATCTATCTATCTATCTATCTATCTATCTATCTATCTATATCTATCTGTTTTTATCTATCTATCTATCTTTATCTATCTATCTATCTATCTTTATCTATCTATCTATCTATCTATCTATCTATGTATCTATCTATCTATATATCTATTTCTATCTATCTATCTATGTATCTTTTTCTATCTATCTATCTATCTATGTATCTTTTTCTATCTATCTATCTATCTATATCTATCTATTTGTTTTGATCTATCTATCTATCTATCTATATCTATCTATCTATATATCTATGTATCTTTTTCTATCTATCTATCTATATATTGATGTATCTTTTTCTATCTATCTATCTATCTATCTATCTATCTATTTCTATCTATCTATCTATCTATCTATATATCTATCTATCTATCTATTTCTATCTATCTATCTATCTATCTTTTTCTATCTATCTATCTATCTATCTATATCTATCTCTCTATCTATCTATATCTATCTGTTTTTATCTATCTATCTATATATCTATCTATATCTATCTGTTTTTATCTATCTATTTATATTTTTATTTATTTTATTTTATTTACTCTACATATTCCATCTATTTGAAGTATGGCGCCATACAGCACATCGCTATTCTGATTGGTCGCCGCCTTCAGCGCGCCGAACAATCGGAATAGCAGCTGCCGCTATGCTGCCATATTTCAAGTATACTCAGTAAACTATACACACATTCTAGAATCCCGATGCAATCGCATCGGGCTCACAGCTAGTACAATATAAAATTGAGAAATGATGGGAGTGTAGGTGTGTCACAGTCCGCGCTGCTCCAAGGCTCAAAAAACTCACCAAAGAGTCAGAAATTCATCAATCAGATTTCCATCCTTTTATTTCCTTCCTCCAACGCGTTTCGGCGCCCACCTGGCGCCTTCCTCAGGGATATATATAGAATATCCCTGAGGAATGCGCCAGGTGGGGCGCCGAAACACGTTGGAGGAAGGAAATAAAAGGATGGAAATCTGATTGCTGAATTTCTGACTCTTTGGTGAGTTTTTTGAGCCTTGGAGCAGCGCGGACCGTGACACACCTACACTCCCATCATTTCTCTGGATATCACCACTGGTCAGTGGTTGGTGGAGGTCCTGCAGCAGCTTGGAGTATTTCTTTGCCTTCAAACCAGTTGCGGGGATCACAACTGTACCAGGTGAGTGGCTCCACAGCACCACTCTAATTTTCTCAGTGTCACTAGTGAAAGGGCACTATTGCGCCTCTTGTCCCCCACCCTTTTATATTTTCACAATATAAACTTCTCTCTTATCTACAAAGCTGTCAATGGCTCTGCACTACCCTACATCTCCCTCATCTCTTTTTGTCACCCTAATCATCCACCATCCCCTCTTATCTAAAACTAATATATTCCATAATCCGAACCTCCCACTTCCATCTTCAAGACCTTCTGTAGTACTGAGCAAAGTTTTCTGGAATGTACCATCCTGGATAATCCAATTAATACCTAACCAGCATGCATTAAATCCTCTCTTTAGACAATCCTATCTCCTCACTTCACTAATCTATCGCTTCTCTGTACATTCTACATTTTCCTTAGCATCTGGTCCCTCATATTCATCTGTCGCCACATCCTCCTTGCTCCGAATAGCACTTGATGACAGATATGGGCAGATAACTAAATCATGCCGTTTTCTTGGAAAACCCCTATTTATTATAATAATGGCTGGACCATACCTAATTAGCATGTTCTTCCTATTGTGTACCCCCATTTCCTTATAGATTGTAAGCTTGTGAGCAAGGCCCTCACTCCTGTATCTGTTGAGCTATGTGTTAGGGGGCCCTTAACGCTACGATATCTGTAAAGATATCGCTGAAACGTCACAGGTTTGGAGTCATTCAAACAACATCGTTAGTACGTCGTTGCGTGTAACACCACGATATCACAGCGAAAAATCGTTGATCGCAATTGGACAGGTATGAGGTCTGGTTCTCAAATCAGATGATGTAAGTTATGCAAATCTGCTTGCATCGTTCAGTGTGACACGGCAATAACTATCTCCTTTATGATTTAGCCTATTCACAACATTGACAAGCATCGGTCGCTGGTTGTGCGAGCGATACCTGCACGTAACAACGTTGGTGCGTACAGAACAATATCTATACATGTAACACCTCACTAATGATGTTGTCCATGAGCGCGCACCCCTGAGATCGTAGGTGAGGTCGGCCACAAAATCATGGCGTGTAATGGCCCCCTTACTTTCTATTGACTGTACATGTCCCCGCCTAATTGTAAAGACTGTGGACTATATTGCGCTATATAAATAAACTTATTATCTTGATGAATCTGGCCATATGCATATATGCTACCATGGGTGTGGCATGTGACTTCTAGACACGTTTTGGTAGTCGCCTACACAGGAATAAAAAAAATTGTGGTTTAATTCAGAGCTCATTAGAAAACAGTTGAGGAGCTAAAATACAGTTCCCAGCTTTAGTACCCTTATTTTCTAGTATCAGAACCCACACTCTAATATATTGCTCATTTAAAAAAATAATAATATACATCTTTGTATTGTCACTTATTTATAACACCGTAGCAATCTTTTTTTTATTAAGCTCCAAACAAAAGTGAATTAGATTTCTTAAAACCTAAAGCCCTTATTGTTATTAAAGCTGAATAAAAGTGGTGTTCTGCCTATGCAAACAACTTAAGTAATTAACAAAGAATGCAGCAAAACTGGCTTATGCTTACTTGTTCCTGTAGATGATCGAATAATTGCATCAATATACATTATACACTATAACATTTTAATACCAAATCTCATCACAGGCACAAATTAGGTTTTGATGTCCAGCTTTAAAAACAAGATAAGATTAAGTGCAATGTCAATGCCAGCCTGCGTAGGCTAGTACTATACACAATGGCTGCCAAGAGCTTTATCAGATTGGTATTCCATGTGACATTTCTATTTACTTTTATGGGAGGAAAAAGTCAATTTGCAGTCTGAGACATCAGCCACAAGAAGCAGTGACAAAATACTTACACATCTCACAATGCAAAAATTAAACTGTAGACAACAACCAAATTATTGCAGTCATTTTATATGACAACCTGTACATTGAGGCCTGCAAAAATTCCAAGTGTGTAAATATATCTCACCTTAGGCTGGCTTCACATTGGCGTTCCCATCCGCAGCGTTCTGCAGAGGGGAATCGCAATGTGAGGGCAGCCACCGCAAGTACCTATGTTTATCATGGGGACGCATGGTGCTGCGCATGTCGCGTTCCTGGTGCGGACGACAATGTATGATTTGTACGCAAGTATGCGCATGCGTACAAATCACACAGGGAAATGAATGGGAGCGCACGGTCTTGCGCAGTCAAGCGCAGCACCGTGCGTCCCCATGATAAACATAGGGACTTGTGGTGCCTGCGCTCACATGGCGATTCCCCTCCGCAGAACGCTGCGGAGGGGAATGCCAGTGTGAAGGCACCCTTACAGACACTGCGAAGATAATGTAGTATTACATAATGCCAAGATTTGTGTCAGAATTGAAACTGATTATTGCATTAGATGTTCCAGAAAGTACATTTTTAGTGGCAGTGTGCATGTATGTATAAACCACTACTCTGCTCCATTTACTTTTGTGTGTGTGAAGGAACAGAAAGCTCCTATCCCTTTCAGTGTAATTGATCTAAGGAACCGGAAAATAGCGCTCTCCCAATGTGGCATACATGTAATCCATGTAAATAAAGTGGCTCCAAAAATAGGAATTTCATTCACAGTGGGATAATGGAATAAAAACGGTTAAAATACAATGTGTTTCGGCTCTTTGAATAAGCCTTTCTCATGTATATCTGAGGAAGACTTGTTCCAAAAGTCAAAACATGTATTTTAACTACCTGTTATTCTGTTATTGCACTGTGAATAAAATTCCTATTTTTTAGCCAATTTAGTTACCTGGATTATGTATGCCACATTGGGAGAGCACTGTTTTTCAGTTCCTTGTATCCTTACAATTGTCTGTTCCTGGAGCTCTACTGGAGATCATTCCTACACAACTGGACGAGCTGCACTCCAAGCCGAGCATTGGAGGATATTATATGTGACTTTGTCTTCAAAGAGAGGTGAGTGCAATATTTTCAGTCACCTTGCTTACCAATTGAGTAATGACTATACTCAGCGTAGCTTGTCATCTCTTCTCTTTTTAGAGTTATATAGTTATTTATCTTTGTCTTATGGAAGTCAGCAGTTGTCAGGGATACATAACACTGATTCAGATAAAATACTTCTCAGGATCTCTCGTTACTGCTGCTCCTGTCAGGTGATATCTCTCCTAATCTTGGTCCACCCTCTGCCAACTTTAACCCCTCCCCCTCCTCACATAGAAGCACTGCTAACCTTATTAACATTACTTATACACCTTCCTCTCCCTGTTTTAATTGCACATTCTGGAATCCACAATCTGTATGCAACAAGCTTCCCTTCATTCACAACTACTTTCTCACTAACTCTCTTAATCTTCTGGCCCCCACTGAAATCTGGATCCAGGATTCAGACACTGTTTCCCCTGCCACTATTTCTCATGGTGGCTTGCGTTTCTCCCATACCCCGAGACCTGGAAACAGACATGGTGGTGAAGTCAGCTTTCTCATGTCCCCACAATGCACTTTCCAGGTCACCCCCCTCCAGCTCCATTACTCTCAATCCCTTCTTTTGAGGTCTACACTATTAGGCTCTTCATCCCCTCCTTCTCAGAGTAGTGGTGTTATACTGTTTCCCCCCCGGGTCACCTACCCAGATCCACGGCCATTTTTCTGTGTGGCTGACGCAAGTGTCATGTCCTCAGACTATTTCTAACCTCCTCTCTTGGCCTATCACAGCTCTCAACCTCTGAGACATGCTTCACCTGGTCTTTGTCTGACTCTTTTTAACCTCCTCCTTAGATAACTCGCCTCTTCCTCTCTCTGAACACAACATTCTCTCCTTCACGCTCACAAATCCTCGCCCACCCCAGCACACTCCTACCTATCACTCATTCAGAAATCTTCAGGCCATTAACCCTCATACACTCACAGACTCTCTACACTCATCACTGTCCTGATATGGCTGTAAATCGCTACAATGAAACTCTCAGAAGTACCCTGGATCAAGTAGCACTCCTCACCCTCAGAACCTCCAAACAAAGTTAAACAGCTCACTTCACAAACTTGATTTCTCCAGAGATGCTCTGGGTTCCGAACGCCTATGGTGGAAAACCCGCACACAAGAAAACTTCATTCACTATAAATTTATGTTAAGTGCTTAGAACTCCACCCTTCACCTCGCCAAAGAGACCTACTTCAGCACCCTTGACCTCCTCACTATCCAACAATCCAAAGAAACTCTTTGACTCTTTTCACTCCTCAGTCCTAAAGTGCACAGCGCTACCACTGACCTCTGTGCTGATAATCTGGCTTCTTACTTCAGAGGGAAAATAGAAAATATCCACCAGGAAATTGGCTCCTGGCCTCCAAGTGCTGTTACTAACCCCCCCCCTCCCCTCCCACCCCTACACACACACACACACACACACACATCTCCTCTGGCTCACTCGTCACATTTGACCCAGTCACAGAAGAAGTCTCCAGGTTGCTCTCTTCCTCTTGTCCTACTAAATGCATCACTGGCCCCATTCCCTGACACCTACTCCAGTCTTTCCAGTGGTCACCACTCACCTAACCAAAATCTTCAATCTCTCCCTCTCTTCTGGCATCTTCCCCTCCTCCTTCAAACACTCTATCATTACTCTTTATTAAAGAAAACCTCTCTTGACCCATACTGCACAAATAACTACAGGGCAGTCTCCAATCTCCCCTTCATCTCTAAACTCTTGGAGCACCTGGTCTACACCCTCATCACCTGTTACCTCTCCACTCATTCTCTTCTAGATTCATTACAGCCTGGTTTCCGCCCTCTTCACTCTACAGTAACTGCCCTCATCAAAGTGACCAATGACCTTCTGACAGCAAAACATAATGGTGACTACTCTCTGCTTATTCTTTTTGACCTCTCTGCAGTTTTTGACACTGTTGACCACCATCTGCTACTCTCTTTTCTGAGACATGTGCTGAGACTTACATTTCCATGCGATCCCGTACTTCCTGAACTTCTGATGCCAGATGAAAATTGCTGCTTGCTACGGTTTTAAGACACGCCAGAAGTGCCGGATAACTGACAAAAATGTAAGTTTCTGCACATGTCCGGAGGTCCTTTTACAATGCATTAGCACAAGCGCAACCTTGCCATAAGTGTGCCACATCTGGTTTATGCAAAAAAGACTGAACACTGACTGATTTTAAAAATGCTGATGTGAAAGCAGCCTTACAGATTCTGTTATTCCAAATGTTTATTTTTTACTATTGGGTTAAACAGAGGTAAATTGAAATTTTAAAGGTTTAAAAAAATCATATTTTGAAAACTTTTTTTTTTGTAATTTGTAAAAATAAATATTCAAGAATTTTTCATCTTTAATTAGGAAACTTGAACCTTTGATCACAATCTGCAATAAACAATATGTGAAATAGATGATTTTCTATTCATAGGCAATCTCATATGGCCTTCAGAAGTCCCCTAACTGCCATGGCAAGAAATCAACAAGCCGCTATCATGTGTCAATGCCAATACCTAAAAGAAGTGACCAATGCTATGTTAAAAACATTTAAATTCCTGTTATGCTTCACAGTAACACTTAGTTAAACTAGTGCGATTTTTATCTAGCTATGATCCCCTTAGTTACTGTACAATGCCAGCTATCTGACATTGTTGAATCCCGCATTTCATGGAGCGGGTTCAGCCAGGGACGTACATAGAAATCATGGGACCCCAATATCCCTATTTGGGTCCTCTAGCACAAAAATATTTGATGGAGTTGCAGTCATGTCTCACAACTTTGCAGCTCTTACAATGTATTGAAGCCCAATAGTGTTCCCACACATTGGTATCCCTTTCAAGACCCCCATAAAACATGATGCTCACAAAGTGCCCCCCCAAACACAGTATGATAACCCCAAGTGAATTCTTCCACATGCACAGTATGATGACCCTACAGTACTACTTCGCAAAGTATGTGACCCCAACACAGCCCTCCACACAATATGATGACCCCCACACAGCCCTTCATACAATATAATGGCTCTCCATGCATTATAATTGCACTCCATACTGTGTGTCTGCCGATACAGTATAATGACCCTCCTTATGATATAATGGCCCTCCATATACTATAGTGGCCCTTACACAACCGTTCATACAATATGATGGACCCCACACAACAGATTATATAATGGCCTGTGCAGATTGTGCACCCACATTGCCCTGTAAACAGTATAATGGACTCCACATAGATGATAAACAGTATAATAGACTATATACAGCCCTGTAGGCAGTATAATTTGTCCCTACACAGGCCTCTAAAACAGTATACTGGTCCCCAGATAGTCCTCCAAACAGTATAGTGACACACACATAGCCCTCCTAATAATATAATGAGTGTCGCATAGTCCTCCACACAGTATATTAGGCCCCTGTAGTGCTTCAAACAGTATAATTGCCTCCCATGGCCTTGGAAATAGTATAATTGCCCACACACAGCTCTACAAACAGTATAATAGTCCATATACAACACTGTAAACAGTATAATTAGCTCCTACACAGTATACTTGTCCCCAGATAGCCCTCCAAACAGTATAGTGATCCCACGTAGCCTTCCTAATAGTAATAATTGGTGTCCAATAGTCCTCCACACAGTATAATTGGGCCCACAGTGGTTCAAATAGTATAATGTCCCCCACATAGCCCTCCAAATAGTATTCTGGCCCCCAAATAGACCTCAAAACAGTATAATGGACTACATAGCCCTCTAAATAGTAGTAAATTGGCCCCACAAAGCACTCTTAACAGTATAATAATCCTCAGAAAGCACTCCAAACAGTTTAATGGCTTCCACATAACCCTGTAAGCAGTTTAATGCCCCCAACATAGCTCACTCATTAATATAATTGGCCCTGCATAGACCTCCAAACAGTATATTTGCTCCCATTGATTAAAAACAAAAGAACTCTTTGTTCTGCTGCTCTAATCTCTGCCACATTTCATGTGAAGCTCTTGCACAGCCCTGCAGAGTGGGCACTGCGCTGAGACATTAGAGCTCAGACGCACACAAAGAATGATGGAGGTGAGAGGTGACTGCTCCCTGATCCATCATTGCTTTCATTTGTGCCTACATCCAGGATGCAGATATAAGTAAAAGTGTGATTCCGGGGGAAGGAGGCCATATAATGGTTCATGAGTCAAACAGGAATGGTATCCACGGTCCGCGCTGCTGCTCTTTACCAAAGGATTTCACAAGAGGGTATTACCATCATAAGGTCCTTTATTCATCAAAAACCTACGCGTTTCAGTGCTGTCCCAGCACCTTCCTCAGGGCAAGGTGCTGGGACAGCACTGAAACGCGTAGGTTTTTGATGAGTAAAGGACCTTATGATGGTAATACCCTCTTGTGAAATCCTTTGGTAAAGAGCAGCAGCGCGGACTGTGGATACCATTCCTGTTTGACTCCTGTTTTTCCCGCGGTTTTTGGCATGACGGTGGAGGTTCTGCAGCAGCTGCCTTATGCTTTCAAACTGGTTGTGGGTCTCACAACCTTAAAAGGTGAGTGGATATCTATATAATCCACATTAAATCAAATAGTGTCCTTTTGATAAGGCACAATCTGCGCCTCTTGTATCTCCTCTCTTTTCTAGTTATATAATGGTTCATGGTGCTCCTAACTCACCAGCCCCATAGTGTGGTTAGGCGATATTAGTGGTTCGCTGTAGAGTAGTAATAGCACACAGCCAACCTACATGTACTACAGTTGCTGCTAAACGATTTGCTTACTTGTTTGCTTTTTTACTGTCTTGTTTCATCATCAAAATAAGTTTGATTCAGCTTGAAGTCCTGGGCTGCTACCCATACTTTCTACTTTAAAATATTTTGTATGTTTTCTTATACCTTTTAACCATTGTTCCTTTAATGATTGGCATACTTCCACTATTCCACTAGGCTTAACAGTTCAGTAAGGAGGACATTTTGTTGGGTGTTTTTTTTTTGAAGAGCATTACCTACTTTGCGTATTCTTATTCAGTGTTTTTTTTTTTATATTGCAGTACACATAAACAGAGGCTTTCTTTCTCATCGCTTGCAGTGAAGTTATCTGCCTTAAGGCATAATTCAGTTTAGCCAAGTTTGTTTTGGAAAATTAAAGATTTGTCAAAAACCAGACTTTGGTTTTTACTGGTGCTTTGCCCATTTAAATGGGCAAAACATCTGTGAAATCCACCTTCCTATTTAATGTCCTTACTTAAAGGGAATCTGTCACCCTTTTGTGTTTTGTTTTGCTTTAGTATTAATATGGGAATACAGGTAGTATAGAGCTGAAATTAGCCATAGCCAATATTCCTCCTTTATAATGGGTCGTTTTGGAAATATCTGCCTGCCTTCTCTCCCTTACACTTTTCCACCATTCTGTGACAGTCTTCAATTTTGATGAGCGTAGAGATGGCAGGCAGAATGCGCAATTTTCAAACACACACCTGACGACCGGAGGCAGTCTTATTTTCCGGGCAGTATAATGTAATGTCTGTCCGAGCTTCAGGTAAAAAGGAGTACCCCAGAGAGACTAAACGCAAATCGCACCATCAGGCAGAACCCTAAGATACTCCAAAATCATTTAGCCACTATACAGGGATGTGGCTTTACTGCAAGGTCCAGGGGATTGCTTCCTGTAGATGGGCTTCAGTTTAAAGGTAGCAAAGTCGCCAAGCAGGGTCAAAAGCCGGAAGGTCAGAAAGTCAGAATCCAATAGTGTAGTCAGAGAGCCAGGTCAATACCAAGTGAACCAAAGACTATTTCTGTCAGCTTGCAAAAGGCTAAGGATATAAATAGGGTGTGGAACTTCCCAATTGGCTGGAGCTAGGAGTAAATGACTTGAGCTGGAAGCCAATATAAATACATCCACACTGTCAGAATTAAGTACTACAGGTCTCAGCCACTTCAACCCTAGTGGAAAGCAGAGCCTGCACTCTCCAAAATTTCTAGTAGAGACTTGTCCCCTATCACCGGCACCACCTTTAAAGTGAACATGGTGGCGCCTGGTAACAGGAGAAGTTGCAGGAGGATACTCTGGTGGGGATTTTACACATGCCTCATAGCCCGAAAGATAGAAAGACTAAACAATTATTATTCAAAAATGACCCATCAACCATGATACAGGTAATCTATCAAAAGGGTGACAGACAGGGGCATAACGATCGCAGTTGCGACTGTGACGGGGCCTGGACCTATAAGGGGCTCGCGCTGGCAGCCGCCCCCTGCACCCGCCAATCCCACCACCCGCTTCACAGTGGATGTTCATTTCTGAGGACGCATATCCATGTGACTGCACGGCAGCATATGCTGCTTTGGGGCCCGTATGTCAGGGAGAGGAGGAGAGCCTCCTGCTTCCAATTACTGCTGGCCACACCCCCCCCTCGCTTCCTCTTACCACAGCGGTACTGACATGCACTGTGGAACACATATAGAAGGTTGATACCGCCTCCTCTACACTAGGAGTAGGCGGCACTTCCTGCTTTATGCGTTCCACAGTGGAACACATGCCGGCACTGCCTCTTCCTGAATCTTCAGGTTTTGCAAAGGAGACCAGAGCAGCGGAGGAAGTGGGAGAGGTAAGTACAGATTTTTTTTAGTACATGGTGGTCAGAGATTATGGAGGGAAGAGGGGAGGTGCATTATACAGTATGAAGAGTTCTGAAACTATATATGAGGCTGCACAATATGGAGAGATATGAGGCTCCACTATATGAAGAGATATGAGGCTGCATTATACTATATGGAGGGCTATGAGGCTGCCTTATACTATATCAAGGGATATGAGACTGCATTATACTTTATGGAGAGATGTGTGGCTGCATTATACTATATGGAGGGCTTTGAAGCTGCACTATACGAAGAGATATGAGTCTGCATTATACTATATGGAGGGCTATGAGGCTGTCTTATACTATATGGAGGGATGTGAGGCTGCATTATACTATATGGAGGAATATGAGGCTACATTATGCTGTATGGAGGCCTTTGAGGCTGCATAACACTATATGGAGGATAATGGGGTGCATTATAATAATTGGATGACTGGGGGCTACCTTATGAATGGGGGACAATGGGATGCATTATGATACATAAAGGACTATGGGGGTACATTGAAATATATGCAGGAATATGGGAATGCATTATAATAATTGCAGGACTATATGTAGGAGGAGGAGGACTATACATACCAGGACGGGGGACATATATACCTCGATAAGGACCATACTCCAGGATGATTGACATTAATACATAACGAAGGGGGAGAGGGTCAATTTGTAAGTCTTCATAGGATTTAGAACATTAAACAGGCCCATACAACTGACCAACTTGCATGCGTGGGGGAGGCAGGTCTAAATTTCGCACAAGGGCCCATCAGAATCTAGTTACACCACTGGTGACAGATTCCCTTTAAAACACAAGTGGAATAAGCTCCTGCTAAGCAGTGTTAAAATGGATTCACTTTCATACAACTGTGTGGATTATTTCTAGAATCAATATGTTCTGACCCAAATCCTAATAGCAGTTTTCTAAAATTTTATAATGTGAATGTTTCAAATTGTTTTAGGATCTAATGCTCAATCCCAGGACCTCAGTTGTGTGTGCAGGGTCAGCTTTCAATTAGAACGGAATTACAGTATTCTGCGCCAGTACATTTTGAAACTTCTCAAATTGCCTCAATTGATTTTCTTTCTAGCAGGCCTATATGAAAGAGAAATGTTTAGTAACTTATATACATTTCATGCGAGAACTCAGCATCTGCATTTATTTCTACTTGTTCGTCTTTGTTTTCACTGATAATATTTGTTAGGGACAACAATATAATAAGCAAAGTCCGACTATAAAGTACCATTTGTTAGCAATGAATGACTCAGTCATAGTAAACCGTGTTTTATTTTAGTACAAGAATCCTAAGAACTTAATTTTACAAGTAAAGTAAATGTGTAGGTTTTGACTAAAGACTGTGCAAACAGTGATCTATTTATTTCAAGAGCAGGGAAAGTGGCGTAGACCAGCAATCAGGACAAACGTCTCAATTGTGTTCTTGTCTAATGTACCTCTGTGCTGCTGAGCTTGCAGGGATACTTGTCAAAGAGCATGAAATTCTTTGAGAAACATTTTTGGTTGTTTCTAATTAAGTACCTAGATGCATTAATATTACTCAGATATGTTGCGTTACCTAAATAAACAGAATGTAATATTATATAGATATGGTTATACTAAAATTTCTGTTTCATTGTTATAAGCCATACAATTCTGTTACAACTATGCATTATTTTGATAAGAAATTTAAAATACCACTAAAATCAAGGTGACCCATTGAGACGGTACTATCCTAGCATCAAATATTAAAAACCTTACCGGATGTCAAGTGAAGTAACTGTGATAAGGGTTGAGCAGGACCCCAACAGGGAACACCCATGAAGGTGAAGCCATATACACATAATGTCCTGCTCAACCCTCACCTGGTAAAATATTAAATATTTGATGCTAGGATAGGACTGTCCCAATAGGGTTAACGTGACGTTGGTGGGATGGCCTTTACATTTTTTTTTTTATCAAAATAAGGTTACCAAGTAGCCTATTCTTATAATCATAGACTATTTCAATTTATTTACTAATTTTAGAGTAACTGCTCGTTTTTAGTTCCTTTCTTGCATTTTTTTGTGCATCTCTGTATATTTTTGTATGAGTTCTAAAAACTGTTTGCTCTGTATTTTCAGAATTCACTTTCAAGTCAACAGAGCAGTTTCTGCATGAGAGGCACTGAATGAAAGGCCCATATTTCTATAGCTCCATGGTGGATTAAAAAAATAGAATACCCATGCGGACAACTGGAATAAAATTAAAGCAGAAAGTAATTAATTTTGGCCTAGTGAAAGGTCCTATTTAACAATGATGATTGTAGTGATTTTATTTTTTAATGGAGGTCTATAGAAACATGAGTAGCAAACTGAGAGGGCCTTATCTACCACATAATTCTATAATTCTTCTCAGAGGTCTCTGAAGGCAGGCCTGCAGTCAGGGGCGTAACTACAATAGGTGCAGGGGTTACGATCGCACCTGGCCCTGCAGCCTAGGGGGGCCCCAAAAGTCCCTTTGGGCTATAGAAAAAGACTAATACTATTAAAGATTTGCAATAATTGGGGGCCCTGTTGGAGCTTTTGCATCAGGGCCCCTGGGCCTGAAGTTACGCCACTGCCTGCAGTGATTATTTTATTCTTCTGCCAGATTAACCCTTTAACACCCCCAATACGCCTTTTAACGGCAGTCATTGAGGGGCCTTGTTCCTCAGCGCCACTTTACAACATCACTGAGGGGTAAGTGAAAAACGCCGCCATGCAAAATTCCTTGACCCTGGACATTTTTGGAACCAACTGGGACCAATTAACCCCTTAAGTATTGCTGTCAATCACAACAGCGGTATCTCAGATGTTAAACAGATCACGCCTCGCAATGATAATTGCGGGTGCCTGTCAGTCAGTGAGACACTGACAGGTTTCATGTGCTGCTGTACAGTAAGTTCAACAGTGTAATGAGATCAGTGATTAAAGTGAGAAATATTCATGTCCCACAGTGGGAACCAGTGAAAAAGTACTAAAAATTAAATAAAAAATGTGAGAAAAATACAGAAAAAAGCCCAGCAAAATCACAAAAGCCCATTTTGCCACTAACACCACAGTTTTTATGTTAAACAAAATAAACAAAGAAACATACATATAGTTAGTATTGCCATGTCTGGGACAACCAAAATACTGTGACAAAAATAAACACACCAAAAATGTAATTTTTTTTCATTATAATGACACTCAAAAATGTGAATAAAAAGCAATCAAAAAGTCATGTATAAAAAAAGGTTAGAAATGAAAATGCCAAACTGTCCCACAAAAACAAGTCCTAAATATGGCTCATTCTGAATAAAAATAAAATTACAGCTCTCAGAATATAACAATGAAAAAACAAATTAATTTTTGTAAAAATATAGTTTTTAGTGTGCATATATCTCTCCCAACCATGGTCCACCCTCTGCCAACTTCAACCCCTCCCCCACCTCACATAGAAACCCTACTAACCTTATTAACATTACCTGCACACATACATCTCCCTCTTTTAACTGCACTCTCTAGGATGCACACAAGCTGCACTCTCTGTATGCAACAAGCTTCCCTTTATCCACAACTACATTCTCACTCTCTTAATCTGCTGGCCCTCACTGAAACCTGGATCCAGGATTCAGATACTGCTTCCCTTGCTGCTATTTCTCATGGCGACTTACATTTCTCGCACTCCCCAAGACCAGGGAACAGACATGGTGTTGGAGTCGGCCTACTCATGTCCCCACAATGTACTTTCCAGGTACCCCATCCCACCAGCCCCATCACTCTCATTTCCTTCTTTTGAGATCCACACCATTAGGATCTTCTATCCCCTCCCTCTCAGAGTAGCAGTGGTATACTGCCCCCCAGGTTTACCCACCCATTTGTTTGCTCATTTCCCCACGTGGCTGCCCCACTTTATGTCCTCAGAATTACCAACCCTTATTCTGGAAGACTTTAACATCCCCATCTCTCCATCTGCATCCCAGGTTCTATCTCTAACCACCTCTCTTGGCCTCTCAACCTCTGAGACACACAAAGATGGTAACACCCTTGATTTGGACTTCACCCAGCTCTGTTCAACCTCCTCCATAGATAATTCACCTCTTCCTCACAGACTCTCTACACGCATCACTTTCCCCAATCTCCTCAATCTCCTGTCAGAATCTGGCTGTGACTCACTACAATGACACTCTCAGAAGGACCTTGGCTCACTTCACAAACTCGATTCCTCCAGCAATGCTTTAGGATTGCTGAACGCCTATGGAGCAAAACTCACCAGAAAACTTCATCAATAATAAATTCATGTTAAAAACCTACAACTCTGCCCTTCACCTCGCCAAACAGACCTACTTCACCACCCCGATCTCCTCACTATCCAACAAGCCAAAAAACTCTTAGACACCTTTCACTCTCTCCACAGTCCTAAAGTGCAGGCCCCCATCACTGACCTCTTTGCTGATGATCTGGGTTCTTACTTTATTGAGAAAATAGACAACATCTGCCAGGAAATCAGCTCCCAGCCTCCAAGCGCTGCTACTCCCATTCTTCCCCACATTTCCTCTGGCTCAATCCCCATATTTGACCCAGTCACAGAAGAAGAAGTCTCCAGGCTCCTCTCTTCCTTTCACATCACTACATTCACCACTGACCCCATTTCCTCACACCTACTCCAGTCCCTCTCTCCCGTCATCACTACTCACCTAACCAAAATCTTCAACCTCTCCCTCTTTCTGGCATCTTCCCCTCGTCCTTCAAACACTCTATCATTACCCCATTATTAAAAAAAACTTCCCTTGATCCATCCTGCACAAAGAACTACAGACCAGTCTCCAGCCTACCCTTCATCTCTAAATTTTTGGAGCACCTGGTCTACTCCCGCCTCATCCGTTACCTCTCCGCTCACTCTCTTCTAGATCCATTACAGTCTAGTTTCCACCCCCTACACTCTACAGAAACTGCCCTCATCAAAGTGACCATGACTTTCTGAAGGCAAAACGTCTCTGCTTATTCTTTTGACCTCTCTGCAGCTTTTGGCACTGTGGACCACCATCTCCTACTCTCTATGCTGCACTCCATTGGCATAAAGGATACCGCTCTGTCCTGGTTCTCACCCTGTCTTTCTGACCGTTCTTTTACTGTATCATTTGCTGGCTCTACTTCCTCTCCTCTTCCTCTCACTATTGGGGTCCCTCAGGGTTCAGTCCTTGGCCCTTGTCTCTCCCTACACACCCACCATCGGACAGACCTTCAGCAGATTTGGCCTCCAGTACCATCTCTATGCTGATGACCCACAATTATACACTTCAGCCTCTGTCCTTACCCCTGCGGTACTAAAAAAACACCAATGACTGTGTAGCTACAACTTCCAACATTATGTCCGTTCTCTATTTGAAACTCAACCTTTCCAAAACTGAACTTCTCCTGCTCCCACCCTTCACTAACCTCCATAAATCTGACATCTCCCTCTCAGTGTGCGGCACCACAATAACGCCTAGGCAGCAGGCTCGCTGACTGGGTGTTATGTTTGACACCGATCTCTTCTTCACCTCCTATTTACAATCTCTCGCCCGCTATTGTCGCTTGCACCTGAAAAACATCTCTAAAGTCTGCCCCTTTCTCACTATGCAAATCACAAAAACCCTCACCGTGGCCCTGATCCATTCCCGCCTTGACTACTCCAATTCTCTATTAAGTGGCTTCCCCCTCACTAGACTTTCCCCTCTCCAGTTCATTCTTAATGCAGCAGCCAGGATCACGTATCTAGCTAACCGTAGCTACACTACAGGATCCAATTCAAATTGCTTGTTCTTATCCACAAAGCTCTTCACAGTTCAGCACCTCCCTACATCTCCTCCCTCATGTCTGTCTATCACCCTACCCGACCTCTACGTTCCACAATTGACCTTCGACTAACATCTGCATTAATCCGATCCTCCTACTGCCGGTTTAAAACTTCTCTCGAGCTACATCAATTCTCTGGAATGCCCTACCCCAATTAGTACTATCCACAACTTATACAGCTTCAGAGCCTCCCTAAAAACACATCTTATTAAGGCGGCCTATCATTCTCTCCATTAGAAATCCTTATACTGTATATAGCCCATTCACTATCTCTCTGGACATAACTCTCCTTCAAACTCCACCAAACCCAAAAGCTCTACACATATTGGCTGGTGACCATTCATGTAATTTTTTCTATCCCCCTCTTCCTCAAGATGCCTGGACCATAACTATAATAAGCCCCTGTACTTTGTGTAACCCCCATCTCGTAGATTGTAAGCTCTTTTGAGCAGGGTCACCTTTATTTTTGCTTTAATTATTATATTTTTTACATTGATTCTCTAGTTTGATTACTGTATTGTATTGTTTTTATATAATTGTTACCTATGACTGTTTGTATATGAACCACTGAATTGTAAAGCGCCACTGAATTGTATGTTGGCGCTATATAAAGATAATTATTATTACATGTCACTGTAACAATACTGACCCAAAGAATAACTCGGTTTTATTACTCTTACCGCGCAAAAAAAAAGTATATATAAATATATCTACTATGTAATCTACTAATCGCGTCTGTCTGACGCCAAAATCACACGCTAGCGCTCATTGGTTGCCGGCAGACGTGGCAGACAATGAGCGCAGCATGTGCAAATGAGCTGAGCGGCGCGCAAATTCAAAATACGCGCACCGGATGGCTCTCCTCTAACTCCCCAGCTCCTCCTGACGCCAAAATCACACGCTAGCGCTCATTGGTTGCCGGCAGACGTGGCAGCCAATGAGCGCAGCATGTGCAAATGAGTCGAGCGGCGTGCAAATTCAAAATTCGCGCACCGGATGGCTCTCCTCTAACTCCCCCGCTCCTCCTGCCCTGCCTGTTCTCCGCAGTGCTGCTCTTGGGACGGGCGCACCTGTATGATGAGGATGACCCGCTGGGATGGCCAGGAGACAGAGAGGTGAGAGCCCGTGTGTGTGTGTGTGTCTGGGTGTGTGTGTCTGGCTGTGGGTGTGAGTCTGAGTCTGTGTCTAGGTGTGAGTCTGTGTGGGTGTGAGTCTGCTCCTTCCTCCCCCTGCCTGTGCTGCTTCGTCCTCCGTCCTCCTCCCCCCGCCACTCTGTGCTCCGTCCTCACCCTGCCGCTCCGTCCTCACCCTGCCTGTGCTGCACCGGCCTCCCCCATCCCGCTCCTTCATCCTCCATCCTCCTATCCCCCGCTGCTCTGTGCTCCGTCCTCTCCCTGCCGCCCCTTCCTCCCCTTGCCTGTGTTGCTCCAGCCTCCCCCACCCCACCGCTTCCTCCTCCTTTTGTCCTCTTCCCCTCCGCCACTCCATCCTCCCCCTGCTTGTGCTGCTCCATCCTCCCCCACCCCGCCGCTTTGTCCTCCGTCTTCCTCCCCCCCGCCGCTCTGTGCTTCGTCCTCCCCCAGCCACTCCATCCTCCCCCACCCCACCGCTTCCTCCTCCTTCCTTTGTCCTCCTCCCCTCCACCACTCCATCCTCTGTCCTCCCCCTGCCATTGCTGCTCCGGCCTCCTCCACCCCGCCGCTTTGTCCTCCATCCTCCTCTCCCTCGACGTTCTGTGCTCAGTCCTCCCCTTGCCTGTGCTGCTCCATCCTCCCCCACCCCACCGCTTCCTCCTCCTTCCTTTGTCCTCCCCTCCACCACTCCATCCTCTGTCCTCCCCCTGCCTGTGCTACTCCGGCCACCCCCACCCCACCGCTTCGTCCTCCATCCTCCTCTCCCCCGCCACTGTGCTCCGTCCTCCCCCTGCCTGTGCTGTTCCATCCTCCCCCACCCCACCACTTCCTCCTCCTTCCTTTGTCCTCCCCTCCACCACTCCATTTTCTGTCCTCCCCGTGCCTGTGCTGCTCCGGCCTCCCCCACCCCACCGCTTTGTCCTCCATCCTCCTCTCTCCCGCCACTCTGTGCTCTGTCCTTCCCCTGCCTGTGTCGCTCTATCCTCCCCCACCCCACCACTTCCTCCTCCTTCCTTTGCCCTCCTCCCCTCCACCACTCCATCCTCTGTCCTCCCCCTGCCTGTGCCGCTCCATCCTACCCCACCCCACCGCTTCCTCCTCCTTACTTTGTCCTCCTCCCCTCCACCACTCCATCCTCTGTCCTCCCCTGCCATTGCTGCTCCGGCCTCCTCCACCCCGCCGCTTTGTCCTCCATCCTCCTCTCCCTCGACGCTCTGTGCTCAGTCCTCCCCTTGCCTGTGCTGCTCCATCCTCCCCCACCCCACCGCTTCCTCCTCCTTCCTTTGTCCTCCCCTCCACCACTCCATCCTCTGTCCTCCCCCTGCCTGTGCTACTCCGGCCTCCCCCACCCCACCGCTTCGTCCTCCATCCTCCTCTCCCCCGCCACTGTGCTCCGTCCTCCCCCTGCCTGTGCTGTTCCATCCTCCCCCACCCCACCACTTCCTCCTCCTTCTTTGTCCTCCCCTCCACCACTCCATTTTCTGTCCTCCCCGTGCCTGTGCTGCTCCGGCCTCCCCCACCCCACCGCTTTGTCCTCCATCCTCCTCTCTCCCGCCACTCTGTGCTCTGTCCTTCCCCTGCCTGTGTCGCTCTATCCTCCCCCACCCCACCACTTCCTCCTCCTTCCTTTGCCCTCCTCCCCTCCACCACTCCATCCTCTGTCCTCCCCCTGCCTGTGCCGCTCCATCCTACCCCACCCCACCGCTTCCTCCTCCTTACTTTGTCCTCCTCCCCGGCTGCTTCGTCCTCCGTCCCCCCCCGCCTTTGCTACTCCGGCCTCCCCCCACCCCGCCGCTTCGTCCTCCGTCCTCCTTCCCCCCGCCGCTCTGTGCTTCGTCCTCCCCCTGCCTGTGCCACTCCATCCTCCCCACCGCTTCCTTCTCCTTCCTTTGTCCTCCTCCCCACCGCCACTCCATCCTCTGTCCTCCCCCTGCCTGTGCTGCTTCGGCCTCCCCCACCACGCCGCTTCGTCCTCCCTCCTCTCCCTCACCACTCTGTGCTCCGTCCTCCCCCTGCCACTCCGTCCTCCCCCTGCCTGTCCCGCTTTATCCTCCCCCACCCCACCGCTTCCTCCTCCTTCCTTTGTCCACCTCCCCTCCGTCACTCCATCCTCCATCCTCCCCCTGCCTGTGCTTCTCCACCCTCCCCCACCCCACCACTTCCTTCTCCTTCCTTTGTCCTCCTCCCCTCCGCACCACTTCATCCTCCGTCCTCCCCTGCCTGTGCTGCTCCATCCTCCCCCACCCCGCCGCTTCGTCCTCCACTCTCCCCCCCCACCGATCTGTGTTCCATCCTCCCCCTGCTGCTCCGTCCTCCCCCTGCCTGTGCCGCTCCATCCTCCCCCACCCCGCCGCTACCTCCTCCGTCCTCCATCCTCCTCCCCCCTGCCTCTCCATCCTCCCTCCTCCCCCCGCCAGGTCGTCCTCCCCCTACCTGTGCTGCTCCTTCCTCCATCCTCCTCCCCCCACGCCAGTTCATCCTCCCCCTACCTGTGCTGCTCCTTCCTCCATCCTCCTCCCCCCCCTGCCACACCATACTCCCCCCACCCCCCGCCGCTCCGTCCTCAAAGTCCCTCCACTTTCAGCCCTCACTGCCTTCCCCATGCAATCCCTATTTCTATATTCTAGAATACCCGATGCGTTAAAATCGGTCCACCATCTAGTATATATAAACATATAAGGCTTGGCTGACATTTACCCCGTGCTCCTCGCTGCCCACTTACGCCAAGGTTTCCATGTAAATCCCAGAAACCGTGATTCATACAAAAACCCTATGGAACCACTCACTATAATGAGGCACATGGAGACAACTTTGGATTCCGTTTGGTCTCTGTTCTTGTGGTGTCCCATCATTTTAGGCATCTTTTTAACGCACAAGTGTGGACGACCATAGTTCTGTGCATGTCTAAAAATATGGACACCAGCGAAACAGATGCGAAATGGAGTCCAAATTGTCTTCGTCTGCCTTCTCAGAGTGTTTGGTTCTGTCATGATTTCATCTGAATCACATTTTTGGGGCATTTACATGAAAACCCTGTCAATAAGTACTGAGAGTAGAACATGAGAATGTGGCCCCAGCCTTATACTGAAAGTGATCAAAAAATGTTCTGTGTTCCAAAATGTACCCAACAAAATCCCTAACTTCTGTCCCTGGAAATATAGGGGGTTTCCACGATACTGGTAGTGCCAAGACTCTGCAAAAGCTACGGCACCCACCCCTCAAATAAAATCTATTGAAATCTGTGCTCCCAAAACTCCCCCCCCCCCCCCCTGTCCTCTCCTTTTGATCTCTACTGTGCCTAAACTGCAGTAAATGACTATAAGTGTATCATTATTATAGTGGGGAGGGCACAACAGATCCCATTGATTCTGAGAATTAATTTTTGTGACCTACTGTACTTCATGTTAGTAATTTTAGGATGTTAATTTTTATGTTTGTGAAAAAATCAGACATTTGGCAAACATTTAACAATTTTGAAACTTTGAATTTCTATACTGTTAAACCAGAGAGTTATGTCACATAAAATATTTAACAAATAACATTACCCACATGTCTACTTTAGATCAGCATTATTTTTGAAACCTAATTTATTTAGTGGAATAAATTTACAAAACCATTTTTTTAGGGACCACATCCCATTTGACTTGACTTTGAGGGGCCTACATGACAGAAAACACCCACAAGTGACACCATGTTAAAAAAAAAAAAATACCCCAAACTAAGACTATTTTAAAAACTACATCCTCAAAGTGCGTAAAACCATATTCAAGAAGTTTATTAACCCTTTAAGTGCTTCTTAGAAATTACAGCAATTTGAAGGAAAAAAATGAATATTTTACTTTTTACAACAAAAATGTTGCTTTAGTCCCAACTTTTTCATTTTCACAAAGGTAACAGAAGAAAATGGACGGCACAGTTTGTTGTTCAACAAATGCCCCTATACCCCATATGTGGTAGAAAACTACTGTTTGGGTGCACGGCAGGGCTTTGTAGAGAAGGAGCACCATTTGACTTTTGGAGCACACAATTACCTGGAACATAGCAGATGCTATGTCACATATGAAAAGGTTTTGATGTGCTGAACGGTGTATCCCCACCACACACACACACACACACACACACACACACACACATACATTTCAAAAACTACACTCCTCAATGAATTTATCTAGAGCTGTAATTCGCTAAATATCAATTTTTGCCACAAAAATGTTGCTTTAGCCCCAAATTTTTCATTTTCACAATGTTAACATGAGAATCAATCTGTATAATGCAATTTCTCCTGAGTACAGTGATACTTTAAATGTGGAAAACTACTGTTTGGGCTCACAGCACAGCTTGGAAGGGAAGGACTACTATTTGACTTTTAGATTGCCATTTTAGCTGGAAGAGATTGTGAACACCATGTCACTTTTGAAGAACCTTTTCCGTGCCAAGAAAGCAGAAACCCCAACAGGCAACTCCATTTTGGAAACAACACCTCTCAAATTCTTTTAGGGATGTTATAAGCAGGGATAAGCGAGTAGTGAAATAGTTGGACTCGCTATAATCGTAACGAGTAGGTCCTAATACTCAGGTACTTGTTACGAGTCCAATGTAAGTCAATGGGAAATGCGAGTACTTTCGCAGTGTACCTATATACAATGTGAAAGTGACATAAAAGTTAATAAAAGGTGTTAAAAATAAAAAAATAACACTCACCTATCTGACAGCTGTCCCGGGACCAGAAAAGAACACATCCAATGGGCTGCCAGGACCTTAAGTCTGATGGCCAATCAGATGGCCGGTAGCGATCAGGTGGAGTGTGACATCACACACCACCTGCTCACTACTGGCCATCTGATTGACCATCAGTCTTAAGGTCCTGGCAGCCCATCGGATGTGTTCTTTTCGGGTCCCGGGACAGCTGTCAGATAGGTATGTTATTTTTTTATTTTTAACACCTTTTATTAACTCTTATTTCACTTTCGCATTGTATATAGCTACACTGCGAAAGTGAATGCACTACTCGCTACTCCTAACGAGTAATCACAAGGAAACTCACGGAGTAGCGAGTGGCCCGAATACCGTACCATTCGGCGTGTACAGAATAGTTATGAGTATACTCGCTCATCCCTAGTTATAAGCATTTTTAATCTTTAGGCGATTCACAGAATGTATATTGGGCTGAATAAATTTAAAAAAAAATTCAATAAAATATTGTTTTGGCCCCAAGCTTTTTCAAAACAGGTAATAGGAGAAAACAAGTGGTACAACTGAGTTCACCAATACCCCATATGGCGTCGAAACCTACATTTGAAGAACAGTGCGACGCTCGAATGGAAAATGTTCCATATTGCAGTTTAGATTTTGCTGGAATAGTTTGCGGTTGCCATGTCAGATTGGCAGAGCCCCTGAAGGGCCAGAAAAAAATGATTTCTTTCATAGGATATGACATTTTACAACCTACACCACTCAATTAATTCATCTAGGGGTGCAGTGAGCAAATTAACATCACAGGTGCTTCACAGAATTTTAGACCTTTGGGCAGTGAAGAAAAAATTATTATATTTATTTCACTAAAATGATGTTTTAATGCCTAGCTTTAAGTTTTTTACAGGGCTAATAGCAAAACATGGACCATACAGTTTGTTGTATAGTTTCTTCTGAGTATGCCAGTACCCAATATTGTGGTTAGTGGCTACTTTTCAGGCACAGTGGACAGCACAGAAGGGAAGGCGTGCACAGAAAAGCAGAAACCTCACATAAGTGATCCCATTTTCCAAATTACACTTCTTAATCAATTGATCTAGGGGTTGCCGTGAGCATATTGACATTACAGGTGCTTCATGGAATTTTAGACCATTGAATGGTAAAGAAAACGTAATTACATTTTTACCACTAAAATTTTGGTTTTGGCAGGAATAGGAAGAAAATGGCACCAAAATCTGTTAAATAATTTCTGCTGAATGTGGTAATACCCCATACTGTATATAGATCTACAGTACTGTTTGGCCACATGGTAAAGCTTGGAAGAGAAGGAACACTACTGGATTTTTGGAGTGCAGATTTTCTAACAATAGCTTGCAGATTCTATTGGCAGAGGACCGAACCAGAATTCCCCCTCACGTGTCCCCATGTTGGAAATGGCCATCCTTCTGAGAATTCATCTACAAATGTGTAGACGATTTTAACTTCATGAATGATTTCTATAATTGAGCACTGTCGGATATTGTATAGTCTTTACTTTGTCGTGCTTTTACATTGCAGTGCCCTAATATTGCGCCCAACTTGTTCTTCTGGGAACACGCACTGAGTAATTCAGTGGTCTCTAAATATGTTGATGATAACTGTATTTTAGGCTGAATGTGGGTCTCAGTAGGGAGTAGGGCACTTTGGACTTTAGAGTGCAGATTTGTCTGCATTTCTTTTGAGGGTTGAAGAAAGAGGAGTTATGGTGCCCTTCCAGAGGTTGTGTGCTGCCAGTACCATAACATCACCTGTATTTCTGTTAACAGATGAAGGAGTGGGGACTAGTTTTTTTTTTTTTTTTTTTGTGGAATCAGTTGAAACTTTTATTGGTAATGTTTTACATGACATTTTAGATCACATTTATCCTGTTTTTACACTGAGAATTTACATTGGGGATCTACATCTAAATGAGTTGGTATTAAGCTCCTTTTCTGAAATGCTTGTGTTACTTCTACTCCAGATGTAATGGAAAACACACCATCCAAAAAGTAAAATTTTTGTCTCATCATTTCATTGAGAGTATTCTCTCAAAAGTCTTTGGGATCATCGAGATGTTTTGTCACGAAACTGAGATGAACCTTTATGTTCTTTTTAGTCAGCAGTGGTTTTTGTTTTTGAACTCTGCCATGCAGGCCACTTTTGCCCAGTCATGAAGTTCTTTGGATCACTGTATGATGTCTAGCTTTTATGGCGGGTTTACACGTCGCGATATCGCAGTACAATTTCAATCAAAAGTCACGTGGTTCGCTCGTTGGACCTGATTTCGTTCCTGCGTTGTATGGTGTGAACGTCCAATACGATGCAGGAACGATGTCAATGCGATATCGGGGATCGAATGAGCGTGCTATTCAATGCCCCGATATTGCATAGCGATTGAAGCCGGATCGTGCTGTGTAAACGCCCAATTATGATGCGATTTCATACGTCACCCATTCACTCCCATGTTAACTATGCGATCCTGGGTTGGGAGGCGGTGACATCGCACAGACGTTGTAATACGATATCGCAGCGTGTAAACAGTCAATGCGATGCGGGAGGAACGTGCACTAATTGCGCGCTCCCGCGCCATTGAGTTGCGATATCGAAACGATATCGCGGCGTGTAAACCCACCATTAAGGAGCTTTTGGTCTACTTCACTTTATCAGGCAGGTCCTACTTAAGTGATTTCTTGATTGAGAACAGGTGTGGTAGTAATCAGGCATGGATATGGCAAGGGAAATTAAACTTAGCTTCCCAAAGAAGTGATGAACCACAGTTAATGTATGTTTTAAGGGGGATGGGGGGCGGTCAATCAGTTTTTCAAACAGGGCCCTGTAGGTTTGGATTTCTTTTTCCCTTTGTAATAAAGACCTTTATTTATAAACTGCATTTTGTGTATACTTGTGTTATTTTGACTAATATTTAAATTCGTTAGCTGATCTGAAACATTTAAGTGTGACACACGTGCAAAAGAATATGAAATCATTAAGGGGGCAAATAGTATTTCACTGCACTGTATGTCCCCCAACCTGATATTTATGATCCCCATCCTGGTGTATATGTCCTCCATCCTGGTATATATGATCCCCATCCAGATAACATCTTTGTATATATGTCCCCCATCCTGGGCCAATCTTGGTATATATGTCCCCCATCCTGGTATATATAATCCCTATCCTGGGCCTTTCCTGGTATTTATGTTGCTCATCCTGGTGTATATTTTTCCCCATCCTGGTATATCTATTATATAATTGCCGTAGCGACTTCCGTCGGAGCGGCGCTACTTCCGGTGGCTTGGTGAGCGCGAGCGAGCTGCTTCTCCTGGACTCTCCCCGTGGCCGCTTAGCGGCCACGGCGACTCACGAAGCAATGCCCGCAAAGCGGGCATTGCGAGTCGTTGCAGCCTAGCGAAGCAATGCCCGCAAAGCGGGCATTGCGAGTCGCTACACCGCTAACCAAGCCACCGAAGCCGAAGCCCATACTACTGTAGTGTACACCGCTATAGTATACTACAGTCCCATGCCCATAAGCGCCATGGGACTGTAGTATACCATCACGCTGTACACTACAGCCCCCTGCCGCTCGCCGCCCGCCCCATGCCCGTACAGCCGACCCCCATGCCCGCACAGCCCACCCCCATGCCCGCACAGCCGACCCCCATGCCCGCACAGCCCGCCGCCCGCCCCATGCCCGTACAGCCGACCCCCATGCCCGCACAGCCCACCCCCATGCCCGCACAGCCGACCCCCATGCCCGCACAGCCGACCCCCATGTCCGCACAGCCGACCCCCATGCCCGCACAGCCGACCCCCATGCCCGTACAGCCCACCCCCATGTCCGCACAGCCGACCCCCATGCCGACCCCCATGCCCGCACAGCCGACCCCCATGCCCGTACAGCCCACCCCCATGTCCGCACAGCCGACCCCCATGCCCGCACAGCCGACCCCCATGCCCGCACAGCCGACCCCCATGCCCGTACAGCCCACCCCCATGTCCGCACAGCCGACCCCCATGCCCGCACAGCCGACCCCCATGCCGACCCCCATGACCGCACAGCCGACCCCCATGCCCGTACAGCCCACCCCCATGTCCGCACAGCCGACCCCCATGCCGACCCCATGCCCGCACAGCCGACCCCCATGCCCGTACAGCCCACCCCCATGTCCGCACAGCCGACCCCGATGTCCGCACAGCCGACCCCCATGCCCGCACAGCCGACCCCCATGCCCGCACAGCCGACCCCCATGCCCACACAGCCGACCCCCATGCCCGCACAGCCCACCCCCATGTCCGCACAGCCGACCCCCATGCCCGTACAGCCCACCCCCATGTCCGCACAGCCGACCCCCATGCCGACCCCCATGCCCGCACAGCCGACCCCCATGCCCGTACAGCCCACCCCCATGTCCGCACAGCCGACCCCCATGCCCGCACAGCCGACCCCCATGCCCGTACAGCCCACCCCCATGTCCGCACAGCCGACCCCGATGTCCGCACAGCCGACCCCCATGCCCGCACAGCCGACCCCCATGCCCGCACAGCCGACCCCCATGCCCACACAGCCGACCCCCATGCCCGCACAGCCGACCCCCATGCCCGCACAGCCGACCCCCATGCCCGCACAGCCGACCCCCATGCCCGCACAGCCGACCCCCATGCCCGCACAGCCGACCCCCATGCCGACCCCCATGCCCGCACAGCCGACCCCCATGCCCGCACAGCCGACCCCCATATCCGCACAGCCCACCCCCATCTATGTCCGAAAAAAAACCCATGTCCGCACACAGCCGACCCCCATGTCCGCACAGCCCACCCCCATCTATGTCCGAAAAAACCCCCATGTCCGCACAGCCGACCCCCACTAATGTCCACACAGCCCCCCCATGTCCGCACATACTTACATGTCTTCTTAGTCATCTGATCGTCCGTCCGGCCAGGCGTCCTCTTCGTCCGGCCCCGGGGATCTTCTGTCCTCTTCTCTTCTCATTCAGATACAATGGACGACAAATCCGCCATTGTATCTCAATAAGATATGAGCGGCTCTTCTGATTGGTCGCTGTCTACTGCCCTCAGCCAATCAGAAGAGCCCCTCATTGAGCTCGAATTCTGATTGGTCGGCGTCCAATCCGAAATCGAGCTCACTGCCCATAGACATGTATTAGCGGTGTGTCCGCGATTTTACGGCCGACAAATAGAACCAGGTGGCCGGCCATAAAATCGCCGACACACCGCTAATGTATGTCAATGGAAATAGAGCGGACCTGAAGGAGAACTGTCTCACTTAAAATAAATAATAAATTAAATAATAAAAAAAATAATTAAAAATAATTAAAAAATAATAAAAAATAATAATAAAAAAATAATAAAAAATTAAATAAAATAATAATAAAAAAAAAAATATATGCTAATCAGCTCAGCCATTTTGGCGGACTGAATGAAACTGTGTCTCACTTAAAATAAATAATAAATTAAATAATAAAAAAATAATTTAAAAATAATTAAAAAATAATAAAAAATAATAATAAAAATAATAAAAAATTAAATAAAAATAATAATAAAAAAAAAAAATATATGCTAATCAGCTCGCCATTTTGGCGGACCTGAATGAGAACTGTGTCTCACTTAAAATAAATAATAAATTAAATAATAAATAAAATAATTTAAAAATAATTAAAAAATAATAAAAAATAATAATAAAAAATAATAAAAAATTAAATAAAAATAATAATAAAAAAAAAAAATATATGCTAATCAGCTCAGCCATTTTGGCGGACCTGAATGAGAACTGTGTCTCACTTAAAATAAATAATAAATTAAATAATAAAAAAAATAATTTAAAAATAATTAAAAAATAATAAAAAATAATAATAAAAAAATAATAAAAAATTAAATAAAAATAATAATAAAAAAAAAAAATATATGCTAATCAGCTCAGCCATTTTGGCGGACCTGAATGAGAACTGTGTCTCACTTAAAATAAATAATAAATTAAATAATAAATAAAATAATTTAAAAATAATTAAAAAATAAAAAAAATAATAATAAAAAAATAATAAAAAATTAAATAAAAATAATAATAAAAAAAATAAATATATGCTAATCAGCTCAGCCATTTTGGCGGACCTGAATGACAACTGTGTCTCACTTAAAATAAATAATAAATTAAATAATAAAAAAAATATTTAAAAATAATTAAAAAATAATAAAAAATATAATAAAAAAATAATAAAAAATTAAATAAAAATAATAATAAAAAAAAAAATATATGCTAATCAGCTCAGCCATTTTGGCGGACCTGAATGAGAACTGTGTCTCACTTAAAATAAATAATAAATTAAATAATAAATAAAATAATTTAAAAATAATTAAAAAATAATAAAAAATAATAATAAAAAAATAATAAAAAATTAAATAAAAATAATAATAAAAAAATAAATATATGCTAATCAGCTCAGCCATTTTGGCGGACCTGAATGACAACTGTGTCTCACTTAAAATAAATAATAAATTAAATAATAAATAAAATAATTTAAAAATAATTAAAAAATAATAAAAAAATAATAATAAAAAAATAATAAAAAATTAAATAAAAATAATAATAAAAAAAAAAAATATATGCTAATCAGCTCAGCCATTTTGGCGGACCTGAATGACAACTGTGTCTCACTTAAAATAAATAATAAATTAAATAATAAATAAAATAATTTAAAAATAATTTAAAAAATAATAAAAAAAATAAAAATAAAAAAATAATAAAAAATTAAATAAAAATAATAATAAAAAAAAAAATATATGCTAATCAGCTCAGCCATTTTGGCGGACCTGAATGACAACTGTGTCTCACTAAAATAAATAATAAATTAAAATAATAAATAAAATAATTTAAAAATAATTAAAAAATAATAAAAAATAATAATAAAAAAATAATAAAAAATTAAATAAAAATAATAATAAAAAAAAAAATATATATGCTAATCAGCTCATCCATTTTGCCGGACCTGAATGACAACTGTGTCTCACTTAAAATAAATAATAAATTAAATAATAAATAAAATAATTAAATAATTAAAAATAATACAAAATAATAATAAAAAAATAATAAAAAATCATAATAAAAAAATAATAAAAAATTAATAAAATAATAATAAAAAAAATAAAAATATGCTAATCAGCTCAGCCATTGCGGACCTGAATGACAACTGTGTCTACCTAAAAAATAAATAATAAATTAAATAATAAAAAAATAATTTAAAAATAATTAAAAAATAATACAAAATAATAATAAAAAAATAATAAAAATTAAATAAAAATAATAATAAAAAAAAAAAATATATGCTAATCAGCTCATCCATTTTGGCGGACCTGAATGAGAACTGGTGTCTCACTAAAATAAATAATAAATTAAATAATAAATAAAATAATTACAAATAATTAAAAAATAATAAAAAATAATAATAAAAAAATAATTAAAAAAATAAATAAAAATAATATATAAAAAAAAAAAAATGCCGACCTAATGAGAACTGTGTCTCACTCTCACTTAAAAAAATAATTAAATTAAATTATAAAAAAAATAATTTAAAATAATTAAAAATAATAAAAAATAAATAAAAAATATTAAATTAATTCAATAAAATATATAATAAAAAAATTAAATATAATGCTAATTATATAGCCTTTCAAGGACTGATAGAGAACTGGGTCTCAGCCTAAAGAATAAATTTAATAATAAAAAAAATAATTAAATTATAATTAAAAAAAATAAAAAATAATAAATAATTTCATAAAAAATAATCATTAAAAAATAAAATGCTAATAATAATGATATTACTGCTAATAATAATTCTATTCATGCTAATAATTATGCTACTAATGCTAATATATGTTATTAATGCTATTATTAATGCTAATAATGCTATTATTAATGCTATTAATGCTAATAATAATGCTATTAATGCTATTAATAATGCTATTAATGCTAATAATAATGCTATTAATGCTATTAATAATGCTATTAATGCTATTAATTATGCTATTAATGCTATTAATGCTAATGTTTATCCTATTCATGGTATTATTAATGCTATTAATGCTAATAATAATGCTATTAATGCTATTAATGCTAATAATAATGCTATTAATGTTAATAATAATGCTATTAATGCTATTAATAATGTTAGTAATGCTATTATTAATGCTAATAATGCCATTAGTAATGCTATTAATGCTAATAATAATGCTATTAATGCTATTAATAATGCTATTAATGCTATTAATTATGCTATTCATGCTATTAATGCTAATATGTATCCTATTAATGCTATTCATAATGCTATTAATGCTAATAATAATGCTATTAATGCTAATAATAATGCTATTAATGCTATTAATAATGTTATTAATGCTATTATTAATGTTAATAATGCTATTATTAATGCTATTAATGCTAATAATAATGCTATTAATGCTATTCATAATGTTATTAATGCTATTATTAATGCTAATAATGCTATTATTAATGCTATTAATGCTAATAATAATGCTATTAATGCTATTATTAATGTTATTAATGCTATTATTAATGCTAATAATGCTATTATTAATGCTATTAATGCTAATAATAATGCTATTAATGCTATTAATAATGCTATTAATGCTAATAATAATGCTATTAATGCTATTAATAATGCTATTAATGCTAATAATAATGCTATTAATGCTATTAATAATGCTATTAATGCTATTAATTATGCTATTAATGCTATTAATGCTAATGTTTATCCTATTCATGGTATTATTAATGCTATTAATGCTAATAATAATGCTATTAATGCTATTAATGCTAATAATAATGCTATTAATGCTAATAATAATGCTATTAATGCTATTAATAATGTTAGTAATGCTATTATTAATGCTAATAATGCCATTAGTAATGCTATTAATGCTATTAATAATGCTATTAATGCTATTAATTATGCTATTCATGCTATTAATGCTAATATGTATCCTATTAATGCTATTAATAATGCTATTAATGCTAATAATAATGCTATTAATGCTATTAATAATGTTATTAATGCTATTATTAATGTTAATAATGCTATTATTAATGCTATTAATGCTAATAATAATGCTATTAATGCTATTCATAATGTTATTAATGCTATTATTAATGCTAATAATGCTATTATTAATGCTATTAATGCTAATAATAATGCTATTAATGCTATTATTAATGTTATTAATGCTATTATTAATGCTAATAATGCTATTAATGCTCAGAATACTGCTAATAATGCTATTAATACTGCTATTACTGCTAATAATAATGCTATGGCTTATATTATTGCTATTGATCATGAGATTATTATTTAAAAATCTTTAAAAAAACAATAAACATATTTTAGATACCCGATGCATTTGCATCAGGCTAACAGCTATAACTACTATAATCAAATTAATGCACGTTCTAGAATCCCGATGCATTTGCATCGGGCTCACAGCTAGTCTAATATATAAAGCTGAATGTGTATGTATGTGTGTATGTATGTATATCCGGGATTGGCATCTACACCGTCGCAACTACAGCCACAAAATTTTGCACAGTCATATGTCTGGACCCCAAGAGCATCATAGGCTATGTTGTGAGGTGAAATTTTAACCCTGCGCGTTCCAGTTCACCAAACAATTTTGCCCCTATCTACATAATGGGTAAAAAGTGAAAGCAAAAGTGTTGGAGGAAAATCGACAGCTGCCAGCTACAGCCACAAAATTTTGCACAGTCACACGTCTGGACCCCAGGAGCGTCATAGGCTATGTTGTGAGGCGAAATTTTTAACCCCGCGCGTTCCAATTTACGATACAATTTTGGCCCTATTTACATAATGGAGAGAAAGTGACAGTTACCAGTTGACAGTTGTGAATGAGAGGGGCTTAATGACAGCACCAAAGGCTAACAGCATATACCAGCATATAGTCACTAAGGTGGGGCCCTGACATGGAATATTCACCACGCATGGGGACATGTATACACACCACATGCACACAAAGCATTAACAGCTAAGGTGGAGCCCCAACATTCGATACTCACCATGCACCCGAACACAAACACACACACCACAAAGAGACACACACAACAGAGACACACACCACACAGACACCCCCCCACAGGGACACACACACATACCCACCCTATAGGGATACATGCACTCACCCCACAGGGACACACACACCACAGGGACATACACACATACACACCCCACAGGGACACACACACATACACACCTCACAGGGACACAGAAACACACGCATACACCCCACAGGAACACACAGACCCCATAGGGATGGACACACACCACAGAGACACCCCTCCCCCCACAAGGACACACACCACAGGGACACCACTCCCCTCCCAAAAGGACACACACCACAGGGACCCCCCCACAGGGACGCACGCATACCACTGGGACACACACACTCCCCAGGGACACCCCCATCAGGGGACACACACACACCACACAGACAGACACAGATGTGCACAAATCGCCTCACACAACTCGCCTCATACGTCTGGTATCTTTAATTTCCAAAAATAAACATCTGATTAAAAACAGCCAATGTGCAACACATGTGCCATATAGAGAATTAAGGCAGATATCCGTCACATGAGCTGTCTATTATGTGTATATGTGAGGTAACATATACTGCCCGGCCGGGGGGAGGGTTTACTGTTGGCTGGAGATTTATCAGGCTGCCTATAGCAACCAATCACAGCTCAGCTTCTATTTTCCTACAGGTCATTAATATGACATATTCAAATTCTATTTTGTTACATCTAACAGCAGTTATTTATTAACCCAGGCGTAGCCGGGTACTACAGCTAGTCTGTATATATGGATATAGGCCCTCATGGTCCCTTTCTGGTATATACAGTTAGGGCCAGAAATATTTGGACAGTGACACAATTTTCGCGAGTTGGGCTCTGCATGCCACCACATTGGATTTGAAATGAAACCTCTACAACAGAATTCAAGTGCAGATTGTAACGTTTAATTTGAAGGGTTGAACAAAAATATCTAATAGAAAATGTAGGAATTGTACACATTTCTTTACAAACACTCCACATTTTAGGAGGTCAAAAGTAATTGGACAAATAAACATAACCCAAACAAAATATTTTTATTTTCAATATTTTGTTGCGAATCCTTTGGAGGCAATCACTGCCTTAAGTCTGGAACCCATGGACATCACCAAACGCTGGGTTTCCTCCTTTTTAATGCTTTGCCAGGCCTTTACAGCCGCAGCCTTCAGGTCTTGCTTGTTTGTTGTCTGGTCACAGCAACAGCTTCCAAATGCAAAACCACACACCTGGAATCCACCCCTGACCTTTTAACTACTTCATTGATTACAGGTTAACGAGGGAGACGCCTTCAGAGTTAATTGCAGCCCTTAGAGTCCATTGTCCAATTACTTTTGGTCCCTTGAAAAAGAGGAGGCTATGCATTACAGAGCTATAATTCCTAAACCCTTTCTCCGATTTGGATGTGGAAACTCTCATATTGCAGCTGGGAGTGTGCACTTTCAGCCCATATTATATATATAATTGTATTTCTGAACATGTATTTGTTAACAGCTAAAATAACAAAACTTGTGTCACTGTCCAAATATTTCTGGCCCTAACTGTATGCTCCCCATTATGTGGCACACACAAAAAAAAAAAAACAATTCTACTAAACTTCCCTCTGCTCTACCAGGGCATGGAGTCCTTTTCTGATGACAGCAACTGAATTCAACGTGAAAGCAACAGGCAGCGCATGACATCAAGTGCCTCCTGTCACACACTGACATCCGCTGCCAGCTAATCCAAAAATGGATATTCACTACTCCCTATGCCATAATCGCACCCACCTCTCGTGGGAAGCAGTGAATTTTAACTTTCTCTGAAAGTTGACACACGTGTTCGCCCCAGCCACTGGCTTACTGCTGTGGTGACCCTGCTCCTATCTCCTGTGACTTGCTCCACCACCACTGTGAGCCAGGTACATCCAGACGATAAGATGCGCCCCCACTTTCCTGTCAAACTTGGGGTAAAAAGTGCATCTTATAGTCCAAAAATATGGTATTTTTGTAAAATAAGATAATTAAAATCAGATAATGACATTTATAGCGACAGATATACATGGAACTACAAAAGTTCTACAATGACATTCAAAATGTTATACCTTATGGTACCTTTACACGCCGCTACAGAAGGTAGAGAACAACCGGCTTACGGAGACAAATGTATCTTGCACCGTCAAATCAACCCGAGGTAGCGGCGTGTAAAGTAGGTTGTTGCCAGTCGTCACTTTCGGCACCTGTTTCAGAGCAGTGCTCTAAAACAGGTTGATTTCAACCCGATGGTAGCGGCGTCTAAATACGGTACGGTAAGGTTTTTTTCGCCACCTAGCTAACTCCCTGGGGCGTGACACAGCCTCCAGGAAAACGCCCCCCTTCAGCGATCATTGGTGGAAGCTCCTGCGTTATGATTGGTTGTCACTGCATAGGGCGGCATATTTAAGGAGCTGACCAGTCACACTACACATTTGCTATAGCGTCATGTATTAGCCAGCCTTCCTGCACTGGCTGGCCAATCATGATACTATTGCATTGTCCAATCATCGTACGAGCGTCTCGTAATCCACAACTCTGGCACACCTATGTGTTGTCCCTGCTGCCCCAGGTCCTCCCATATTAACTTCTGTCGCGGCGTGTAAATGAGGGACGGTGCTCTACAGTGGGTAACTTGAGCACCCGGCGGTGCCTCCAGGGATAGATTAAACCTTCTGTAGAGCACCTTGTAGCGGCGTGTAAAGGCGGTATGGGGTACCGTTTGCAACCGTTGGTGCGTGCTCGTGCACATGAGACACCCGATTGTTTCTAACCTTCTGTAGCGGCGTGTAAAGGTACCTTTATTCTAACTAGATAACTGTCTAATTTGCTAAGTTGACATTATTTTTGTAGCATTATCTCTTCTTTTATAGTATCTAAGCTATTAACTCTGACCAATATTTGTTCAACATAACAATTCTGTTAAACAATGCAGCCTTTATAGAACTGAATGTGTTGTTTGTACATTACTATGGAGTAGCGCCACTGCTTGTTATAGTTTTCCTTGATCTAAATAGATAAAAGGAAGCCATGACTATGGTTTCTAGAGTTATTTTAGTATTTTGTGGTAGGCACATGAGCAGAATCTTTACCACATTATTGTTAGGTTTGTTTTTATCTGCTTGACAGTCAGAGCATAAAATCTGATTATCAAACTTGGGGTTATTTAATTTTGGAAAAACTGAGGTTTAAAGTGATTTTATTACAAAGTAAAAATATATGAAGCGACATAGATGTTTCTAATGATCTTTTTACACGTAGACATGCAATGACGACAAGGGCGCATTCTCTACATTGAAAGAAGGAAATGTATCCAGCAATGCACAAAGTATTTGCTACATGATTCCTAAATACCTCTTCACTGAATCACACACTTAATCCAGATCACACTTTAGGCCACTTCACACACACAGATATCTGAGTCCAATATCTGAACAGATCTCTGGTTGCAGTGAAATCATGGATACATTGTTCCATTTTGTACACAGCCACAAAATGGAGCAATGTGTCCATGATTTCACTGCAACCAGAGATCTGTTCAGATATTGGACTCAGATATCTGTGTGTGTGAAGTGGCCTTTACGCTTATGTCACACTGAGCAGCTCATTCACACTTGTAATGGAAGATGATTTAAATAATTGTTTTTCCCCTTAGGCGGCCGTCACACGCAAAGATATAGATGACGATAACATAAACGATCTCGGAAATTACACATCGCCCGAACGATGTGTGAGATCGTCAATCAGAACGTTACATCCACAGATATCGCCAAGACGATTCTCCAATGCAAAGATTTAGCGGTCGTCTATGCGACGCATTTATCATCTGTGCACATCGTTGAACAAAACGTCACACAGAACCATCTAAACGATGTGAGGGTAAATGTGGGCGTTGTCCAAGGCAAAATTTGAGCACAAATAGGCGTACTACATGGTTTACAAGCCGCGCCTCTCCCTACAGTATTGGTGGTCACTACTGCATCCTCATTGGGTTAGATCTCCTTGGAAACATGTTGGCATCACCTTCACTTTAAAAGTGCTTTGATGTTGCTCGCAATGTCCATGTCTAAACTCAAAAGAAATATGAACATACAACACCAAAACTAAACGTGCATTACGTGCTTAAAAAAGAGATAACGCTATCCCCCTTGAGCGGCGTTCCAAATCAGAACACGTATGCGTTGCTGAATGGTTGACGCTGTTCCGATGTATAAAATGACACTTTGTTAAGCGAGATGTGTGTGCGGCATGTTTTTTTTGATGAGGGTTTAAAAGCGCCTGTGAATTGCTTGTGGTTTTGCCTTTTGCTGGTGCATGATGTCTGATTGAAAGTTTGGGACAAAGTGCATGTATTGTCAAGCGTATGACAATGCACAAAGAAGGGTAAATGCCTCGCAATATCCATTGTTACATGTGCCCTAATGTTTAGGTCCTCCTCTCCTGTGCTTTTTCCACACGTGTGTTGGCACCACCATATATGTGCTCCAACATATGCGTGTGTGTCTGGAATTGCGTTAATTTAAAAAACATTGCCTCAAAATTAGAGTCCGGGCTGAAAAATCAGGGCCTTTTGGTTTATACGTTTTTTGACAAAAACGCACATTAAGCTGCCTCACCAACTTCACGGTAGGCCCTGGTCGAGACAGTCCTAACTCTCTCTCTATTTGTAGAAATGAGAAAAAAATGAACACTGTCACAAGGGCCTTTGGGGAGGTATGTGGGCCCTGGTCCCACCCGTCTCTCACAGGACCCATAAGCCCGGCCCTTCAACAAAAATTACAAACATAGTGCTAACATGCACCAATAAGTTAAATCATCGGGCTCATGTCACAGACAAGCCTTCTGCCTGAAACACATAGCTCCCCAGAACTGGGCCACCTCAAAACATGAAATAAGCTTTCCCTACATCTAGGTTGGCCAAGCAAAACCACACCTGGCAAAACAAACAAAAAAAGGGACATATGTCCTTCCTCAAACCATGAGCTTCAGGACACAGTGTTGAAACTTCGGCATGGCACATGGATGATTATGGCAGGTTGTGTTGCCAGCTTACGGCACCTGGACCATTGAAGTACTGGCAGTACTGTTCCCTCATGTCCTGTGCCTCCTGCCGGCTGCTTCCACCCCCTAACGGCTGGAGTCCTGCCATCTGTGGGGCAGCAGCACGCCAGCCCCCCAACACAACCTCCCCATTGCTGGGATCAATGCGGTCTTCATAATTAGGTGGTGTGTAGGCCTGTCGAGCTTGGCGTCTCAGGAAATTGTGGAGCACACAACACGCCATAACAACAACGTCAATTGCTTCAAGTCTCATATTTATGGCTGTGTTGAAAATCCTGAAACGGCTCGACATAATGCCAAAGGCATTCTCCACCACACGACGTGCTCGGGAAAGCCTATAATTGTAAATTCGTTGGTCTGCATTTAGGTTCCTCTGGGGATAAGGCTTCATCAAATTAGGAAGTAGTGGAAACGCCTCATCTGCAAGGAACACAAAGTTCATGTTTCCACATGTGCGATTAGTGGGTGGTAAATTTAGACGGCCATTTTTAAGTTTTTGGCCAAAAGACGAATGGTCAAAAACACCACCATCTGACACCCTCCCATTTGTGCCCACTGACACCGATATAAACTCATAATTAGCATTGACGACTGTCATCAAAACAATGCTAAAATATAATTTATAATTAAAAAAAAAAGAGCCACTGTTGTGAGGTTGCGTGATCCTAATATGTTTGCCATCTATGGCACCCCCACAGTTTGGAAACTGCCACTTCTGGCTGAAGGTGTCGGCAGTGGCCAGCCATTCCTCCGGGTTTTGGGGCAACCTCATGTAAGTTGGAGCAAGAGCACGCAGTATAGCCTCACAGGTCTCTGGAATCATTTGGCTAAGGAGGGGTCTGGAGATTGCAGAAGAGTACTCCAAATCCTGCATGGTGCGTCCTGTTGCAAGATAACGCAGTGTTGCCGCCAACCTCTCCTCCGCAGGCACTGCTGGACGCATCACTGTATCCTGACGTGTGATGAGCGGGCTCACTGCTGCCAACAATACTTGAAAGGTGTCATCTGACATCCTCAGGAAGTTTTGAAAGTCACGGGGGAAGTCGGCCCGCAGTTGACGCACCAGACGAATATGAGAATGCTGATCACGCTGCTGCAGCCACTCCCTGGTCCATATGCGCCTTGGCCTCCTACTGCGTCTCTCAACCCTCTCATCTTCCACACGTGCTGTCCTGCACCAGGAAAGCAGCCCCCACCACGGCACGTTGATCCGGATTCATACTGTTTATAAGCAAAACTATGTTTATTAACGCTGACTACGCACAAAGGTGCTTGCTCTACAATGTGACCATTCTCAAAGGGCCCAAAAAGGAGAAAGACATTGCCAAAATATGTACAGGGGCACAACACGTGCTAATTATCTAATAAAACACCACAACACATACAGGATCACTTAAGGTGTGGAGGAATCCCACATGTTTTGACACGCAAAAAACCCTTGCAACACTACATTTAATACTCCAAAAGCCCCTACACACACAGGAAGATCTCTACCCACATCTCCCTTTTTATACATCCTTCAAAACGCACAGACCATAACACATCAGACAAATGTAGGAACATATGTTTAGAGAAAGCAACACTACACTGACACAATAATAACTCACATGCAGTGGTTGCTGAGATGGGTGTCACTCCAATGTCCAGGCACAGACAATATGCAGGTTGTCCATTAAATTTATTGTTACCAAGGTAATGCTTCTGGCCTAGGAGTTCACTATATAACGCAAATTCTACTCCAATAATTAAAATATTAAAAATATAACAACCAGCAAGAAGGGGATCAACACCACAAACCCCGTCATATCTCTTTTGCCAACGCAATAGTGACCCACATTGACAAGGTTTAACGTTCGGAATATCCGAGTACATACCTTCAACAAGTCGCCAGCAAATACATAGCGTAGCGCACGGAAAATTAACTTATACGAGCCCCAGCCAATGACACGCCGAGACCTCCTCCAAACAGATGTGTCGCATCGACGCAATCACATACCAACACGCTGTTCCGACCCCCACACACAACGCCGAGGCTATGTTTTACGTCAGTCGGCGCAGATCCTGCAGCTCCACGGTCAGCGTAGGCGTTACGTCGCGTAGCAGGCGTGTCAAATGCGAGGCGTAAACAAATATCACCTGTGATAGTACAACAGCTGTGGAATCCATGTTCATAAATAGTGCATTGGCAACATGTGTTTTTGGCCGGATCTTTTGGGTGTCACTCGATAGAAGTGATACTGAGCAGCCAGGCAGCTTCAGGCAGCTTTATCATTTGGTCACATCTGTCCTGTGTCCACATTCTGTGTGTGTTCTAGCCAAGGTATGTTGACATTGTTCCAAGCCACAGATACAGCGGGCTTTCACGTTATTATAATGTACTCAAGGCCCAAATTTTGTATTGAGACTGCCCCAATAGCAGACATCCCTGTGACTTGATCAACATTGTTGGTCTAACCAACTGTGTTGTTGTTTAATTGTGTTTTGTAGGGAACATTGATCATGGCCACTGAGTTATCATGCTGTGTATGTTTCCGTTTAGACATGGTTTAAATCTTGGGCCATTTTTTAGGGTGAATTATTTGGTTTTACATTGTATTGCAGATGCCACGACCAAATCGTGATTTCATAAGGGCATTCATTGAGGCCTACCGTGAACACCCATGCCTGTGGCAATCGCGTTGTGTGGCCTTTCGAAACAAGGCCCTACGCAATGCGGCATATGAAAGGCTCCTGCAGGTGGCCCGCACCTTCATGCCAGGTCCCGAAGTTGATGTGGATTTTATTAAAAAGAAAATCCAATATTTAAAAACAGTCTTTTTGAAACAACACAAGAAGGTGGAGGAGTCACGTCGGTCGGGCATGGCAGCGGAGGATGTGTACACACCAACGCTCTGGTATTATGAGCTGCTCCTCTTCACGTTGGACCAGCAGGAGCCACGAAGAGCGCTGGAGAGCGAGGACTTCGCAAACCCACAACAGCCAAATATTGATGATGACTTGAGGGGGAAAATGTAAGTCCACTACCTAGGGAAATACTTAACACGATTCACCCAGCATACACATTGTTGCAAACAATCCTACGCATGTTTAAAAAGGGAGAGAAGGCAACCATATACGCATTCTGCAACACATATTGCTTTACCGTTTTCCAAACAACTACAATCTGAGTAAGCAATCCATTTGCACACAAGTAGTGAGTGTTGTGTTATTGTCGCAAGCTGGAAGGGCATGTATGTAAATCTTTAATGACATCAGGCACAATGTGGGCTAAGCGGATGTCACACGCTAAGATATCTTGAACCAGATGGCTTTAAGGCACAACTTTAAACATTGGTTGAATGATGTATGTGCGTGTGACGGCAAGATATGGGGACCGTAAAATGTTTAAATGTCAAAATTGACATCTGAGGTACGGACCACACATCTTGCGCTTAACGCTTGTCCGATCTGCAACATCATGGTGTTTGACACCACGAGGAGCGATCTTACAGCGGCAGAGTCTATGCTTGTATACGGAAACTTTGCTACACGTGGGTTTACTAATCGATGTGCGGCGAGCAAGAACCTCATGTGTACCCTATTTACCAGCGTTTGCGCTGTTGAACATCGCTGGTGAGTCTGTCTGTGTGACATCTCCCCATCAATGTGAGCGCTATGTTTTGCAATTGCACGTCCACGTGATTGTTTAAAATTATCTGTAGTGTCTGACGGGCCGCATAATGACATACATGTAACTTTATCCTTAATGTGAAACTGTTCACCCAATGTGTACTGGCATGTTTGCTAACGTGTTTTTACTTTCAACATGTAGGATCCGCTTGAAGGTCCCTCGTCAGGGTCTGTGGTAGAGTTGGAGGATCCACCAGCATCAATGCCCATTCCAGAGGGTGCTCCGGCAGCCAGGCGACCCCCTATGACATTTTCACGGCCGCAGGTCCGGCCACGCAATCCTCCCACAGCCTCAGGGAGTGACCTTGTGGCACTGGCCGAGCAGGTGCTGACCCAGCAGGTCCGTGAGCCCCCATGCCCCTTTGCCACCGTGGTGGCTCAGCGCCTAACAACCTTTACTACAGCACAAAGGGAGCATGCGGAGAGAGTGATGCTGCTGGTCATGGAGCAGGCACGTTTGGAGAAGCTGACGGCAGAATCCACCTTCCCTGCTCCCATTCCCCAGCCACCAGCAAACCCCCCGTCTGGCAGTACATGGTTCCTCCCAATGTACCACAACCCCCAACCTCTGGCCAACCACAGCACCTGCCTATGCAAGGGCCTGGGTACCCACCTCAGCGGCCCCAAAACCCATTCAACCATGAAGGGGCTTATTTTTTCCAGCATCATTATGAGCAATAGTTTTTTTTGTGGGTTTGGGTGTGTATGTTCCCCTTTTTTTGTTTGGTGACCTTTTTTTGTGATGGGCAATTGACCTTAGCCTCAGGGCCATTCTGTTTACTTTCTAGTTGTGTGAATAATTGAACTTTTCGTTATTTTGACAAATTAGTCATAATGTGCCATTAAATTGTGCTCCTTATTTAAAAATTTGAATGAACAAATTATTGAAACTGAAATAGAAGTTAAGATCACACACCATAATTATGTTGTCCCCGATTTTTGAATTTGGTTTGGCATTTGGCCACAAAATGTTTCACAATTACCATCTCGAGTAGGCCATGTGCTGTAACTATCAACACGGACATATGTCTATGGTAATTATACTTAAATCTTTTTTAAAGGCAGCATGAGGCTTCTCAACTTAATTGTTGTCCGCAACAGGCCCCAGAGGTGTCCTTACCATAATTGTAGGTTCGGTTGAAATTGTACAATCGTAATTGTGACTGGAGTTTACAGCAGGTAGATCTGGAAGTGTTACGCCATCTTATCTGTGGATGTAGGACTAGCTTTAAAACAAAGAAATTCTAAAGGGGGTGTCACACGCGTCAATGTCGTCAGCGAGATGATCGCTGACGACATTGACGGCTGATTGCTGGTGAGCTGTCACACAGACAGACTCACCAGCGATCAATTGACCAGTGACATCATGGAAACGATTTAAATATCGTTTCCACGATGTCCTGCTCCCGCTGCCCGCTGAAGCGGGAGCAGCTGGTCTCAGGTAAACTGCGGGGAAGCAGCGCGTGCTAGATACCGACGTGTCCTAGTTCCAGCCTCTCGCCAACGGTGAGGGAGGAGCTGGTAAGGTACACCGGGTATCTAGGCAGCGCGCGCTGCCTAGTTACCCGCAGTGTACCTTGGATACCAGCTCCCAGCGCTTGTGAGAGGCGCTGGGAGCTGGAATATCGCTAGTCCCGGTGTCACACGCAGCGATGCTGCGTGTCCACCGGGCGACAATCGCCAGGTTTCTGAGCTGGTTCTGAAACCTGGCGATCATCAACCAGCGATTTATCGCTGGTTGATGCAGTATGTCACACGCGTCAATATCGCTGCAACGTCACGTGCAGCCGATATCGTGCAGGCGATATTGACGCGTGTGACACCCCCTTAACAGTCTCACAAAAGGATGGGGGTTTGCTTGCTCAACAAACGGCATGCTCACATTCTGCCCCTTGTGTAGCAAAATGTGGTATGGACCCCTTCCTCTGCCTAAACCGTTGTCGCCATTGAGTTGGCCTTGATGGGGTTAACGTCACCCATACACCAACCCAAATGTTTGACATACATGTGTGCTTACATAGAGAGAATGACATCAAAATTTAATGTAAACATTTTAATTAGAGGTCAATAAGTGCAAGACCATGCACACCAAGGACACATTGGTGTGTTAGTGTATGAACAACCAGTATTAACATTGTTGATAAAAAGACGTGGTCCAAAATCGTTGGGACACTATAAAAAGAAAACAGCAGACCCAATACACGAGAGAGTAGGGCCAACATGCTTCCGACGTGTCCAACATGTTTGGACACTATAAGAAAAGAGCCCAACGTGGTAGGGCCAACATGCTTCCGACGGTCCAAATGTTGGACACTATAAGAAAGAGCCCAACGGGTAGGCCAACAACGGCCAAGTGGCTTAAAAAAGAGCAAAACAAAACAAACAAACAATGCCAAAATGGCTTAAAAATGAAGATTACGTCCAACATGGACAACAGTCTTTGAGGTCCTAAATTACCCGGCCAGTGTCTCTTTGGCACCAGGTTAAGGTAGGCCACCATGCCCTTGCTTGAGGGCAGCCAGCATGTCCCGCAAGCGTAGGATGTGTCCAATATGTGTGCGGATAGACGACTGGAGCTGGATGGCAAACTGTAAGTGCGCCTTGATGATGTCATCCAAAGTGGGTACACCTGTATTGGGAAGATGACCACAGTTAGCAAACAACAGTTTGTGTGGATATTTCAAACTCTTTGCTCCAAAGAGGCTCCTTACCCTGTTGTTCGACATCCTGTGAACTTTCCAGGTTTGATGGACGCACTCAGGCTCCAGCCCGCAGCTCCAGCACGTTCGCCATCTGCACCAAACATTAAGTGTACCAATTAATGGACATTCAGTGACTACCAGGAGGGCAGATAGAGCAACATTACACATACAGATATCTCATATTTTGTTTCTAAAGCATGTGTTTTTTCCGCCAAATAATGGGCACATTCCTCAATTTTGTAAAAGTGACACAAATGAGGAAGGTAGCCATAATCGAACTTCAAACACACATTCCCAAAGATTATCTGCAACATTATCTGTGTGTGTGATGTGCCCCATAAACCACACACTCACTACAGTATGCATGGTCTATTAAACACAAATTTGAATTTACCTCCATAGTCGGCCAAGTTTGGGACCTCTTCATCCGCCACCATCTCCTCCTCACCAGGCCCTGTTGGTGATGGCATGGGGTAGGGCTCGGCCGCCCAGGTATCGTCCTCCTCTTCTCCTTTTGGGGAGGCAACAGTGTTGGGGTCTGCCTGCGCCATCTCCTCCTCACCAGGCCCTGTTGGTGATGGCATGGTGTAGGGCTCGGCCGCCCATGTATCCTCCTCATCTGCCGTGGCTGGTGACATTGCGCAGCCAGGGCTAGGCAGGGAGCTGGACACTGTCGCAGGTGGCTGAACAGGGGGGCTCGGGCTCTGGGGCCACAGGACATGGCCTGGTTGCAAGAAGGGCCCTGGGCTGGAGGGGGCCCAATCATCCACATCAGCCTGTTGTCCAGCATCCTCGCCCTCCTGTGGGCATGGTGGTGAGGGCATGTCATCATCCTCGTCCATCCATGGCTGGGAAGAGTTGGTAGATGACTGGTCTGGTGCAGACTGGCCGGACCCCTCTTCGCTGTGCTCCTGGACCGCAGCAGCTGGCAGGTCGGGTTCATTGTGCCCACTCGGACTTGGGGGGGATGATGCAGCTGCCGCCGGAAGTGGCGGTGTCTCCAGTGGCCCTGCACCAGGCGGCACATGCTGCCCCTCTTCCGAAGAAGAATCCTCAGTACCTGTATTGGGATGCACAATGGTGAAGCTTTTATGAGAAAGTTGTTACAAATAATTGGTGCCTCTATGTTGTAATTGATGTGAACTTGTGTTTTGGGATTGTGAGTTTGGGCCACAGCGCCAAAGTGTAGGGGCTCCCTTTACATTTGGGGTCACTCACACTTGGAGATGTCTAAACACCGTTTTGCTGAGCCATGTGCGAGCCTCTGCATGCAGCAGCCAGACCTAGGCTTGGTAATGAGAGACACGGTGCCTGCCGATGCATGCAGACCGCCATGCACTCCCATTGGTCAGCATTCGAGTTTGCCTTCCTGGTGTGTAGGGGATATGTTATCTTTGGCCATGGGTACGTATGCACACAGATCAGTCATTTAATGCGATAGGGCTGACGTGTTGACCACGTCCCGTGGTCTTCGTCAAAATATCGCTGTCTAGTCTTTTAACAATATGGATATATTGCTCCTATGGAACTCACAGGCCCTGTATTGAGTAGTTGGTGCTTTTGTTGATATCTGATGGTGTTGGTTGTCTTTACAGATGTCACTAGCAGATATAAGGGGGCTATCTTATTCGGATATGTGGCCCAAGGAATGTACCTTCCCAGGTCTGGCCCTGTGAGTAGGATCAGTCCCTCCTGTTCCGGGGTCCAACAGCACGTTCAGCGCCTTGCCTGTGAGTCACAGCCAAGGCGCTGAACGCTCTTGTACACCCCGGTGCAGGAGGAACTAATCCTACTCACAGGGCCAGACCTGGGAAGGTACATTCCTTGGGCCACATATCCGAATAAGATAGCCCCCTTATATCTTCTAGTGACATCTGTAAAGACAACCAACACCATCAGAGAACAACAAAAGCACCAACTACTCAATACAGGGCCTGTGAGTTCCATAGGAGCAATATATCCATATTGTTAAAAGACTAGACAGCGATATTTTGACGAAGACCACGGGACGTGGTCAACACGTCAGCCCTATCGCCTCAAATGTCTGTATGCAACGGAAATAATTACACAACTTCACAAGGAGAAATCTTCGAGTGTCCAGTGTTCCTTGAAAGACGTTGTTCATATCGGGACCCAAGGGCCCCCTACACTAGCACCTCTAACACGTCCAAAAGGTGTGCACGCCAATCACTATTGTCACAGATCATTCATGGCGGCCAATGGGAGCACAGATGTGTCCCCAAGCATGTGCTGACACTATGAGCAGCATTGATCTGGATTATGTTACACGTGTGCATGCACAGGCTTGCATATGGGTCTGCATAACGCTGTTGATCCATATGCACCTGTGAAGGCGTTGTGAGCCACATGTGCAGACGCAGGTCGGGGACTACACTATCTTAATATGTTTTTGGACGGTGCAGTCTAGTGTGCTACATGTACATGTGTGTTGTGTGGTCCAACAGTTACTCACCGCGCAGCCTGGCAATCCTCGCACGAATGTCCAGAATGCGTCCTGGGCACTTAAACTTCAGATCCGCTATTTTGTGCTGGATCTGCTTTGGAGTGCGGGACACACACAGCTGGCGGAGCAGGGCATTCTGGATTTTCCGAACAGTGCTGCGGTTACGCAGCCTGGGGTGCCGGTGGTGATGGCGGCCCCAGTAATCCAATCGATCACAATGATCGATTAGGATCATGAGCTCCGCCATCCCCCACGTGGCAGCGCGCCCTGTTGCGGCCATGCCTGTGCTGCAATGTGCACGGGCGGAGCTAGTACCTAGTAGGCGGAATGAAAGCGAAACCTAACTCATTTACGTGCCTACGGGCGCCAGCGTGGGTCAAAAACAGACAAACGCGCTGCACGCGCGGTGACCCGACATGGAACACTTCTACGCGACCTACGGGCCAACAACCCGTGGGCGTGCCGTAACTAAACCGTTGTTTACGGCGTAACGCCAAAGCGTTGAGAGTAGGAGCAGACTGGATTGGGGCCAGAACAAGAATATGAATGAGTGTTTCGAGTTAAAGCAGCCTTTGGATTGTGGCCGTAACTTCAATCCAAAAATGCATGTTCAGCTAAACGGCGAATGTGTGTATTGGTGCTGAAGTGACAGCTCCACATAAAATGGCGCCATGTCAAGCGGGAACCAATCATCACGCTGGAGCTTTAACCAATAATAGCAGACGAGGGCCCAGCCAATCGGAACGCATGAGGGTTCACGAATCAGAAATGAGGAGGCGTGACACAGGTGAATACCCGGCACGCCTACGTGTTTGATTTCGCCATCAGTGAAATCACACGTTTCGTGCGATGTCGTGAATTTACACGTGTCGATTGTGCGTATTTAATTGGCCGAGATCGTCAGATCTGAGAACCGGAGCTCAGATCACGATTTAGCGATTTGATCAGATCTCGCTCGTCCGGTCTCGCCGTCACACGCGCAGACATCGCTTACGCGATGTTTAATCTGCCGCGTTCAAGCGATATCTTGCACGATATCTTTCCGTGTGACGGCCGCCTTAGCTGCAATACAACCTGCAAATCACTGCACTGAGATGCAGAGGTGTTTCCTTTCCTTGTAATACTGTCCTCAGATGATAATGAGATAGCTGGTCACAAGTTATCTTTCCAAAATGGAAAGTGTCGGTCTATGTGACTTGGTGATCAGTGTTAAAAATGCAATATAGTAGAATAATTTTTTGCTATAGATAATAACATGAAAAATTTAAAAGATTACAAAATATTCCCTTTACAATTCTCAAGTATAATGTAGAATGATTTCTTATATTTGGATGAAATAAAACCTCATATTTATTAAATGACTTGCAAATAAAATTCCAGAAGCGCAATGCTCCAATGTATGATCCTAGAGCTGATACGTACTGGGCTTGTTACAACACCTTTCAAAACATTTTGAACATAAATTGAAAGTCTTAAAGGTCTTGTGTGATTTTGAAGCTTTAGAACAACTCCCAGTTTATATCTCCAGTAGATCAATTAAGTAGTTGCAGTGTATGGAAAAGCCGAAGTTGGCAGAGAAAAATGGCCAGAGGTACTTGAAATATTCATTTTCAGCATAAGGCAACTAAGGTTCTCAAAGCTACAAAGTTATTCTTAGGGTATAATGTCTTTTAGTTATAACAACATCAAGGCCCGTTGCGTTCTTTTCAGTTTAATCTTTATATTTAAGAAGTTTGCGCTGACTTCAAGGCAAAATAGTGAGGCCCAAAAGACTTATTGCTTAACATTCTGTTACAGATAGTAAAACAAAAAGAGAAAAACTCATGCTAATAAATCCCTGTAGCTTAATGTGCAGGGTCAGGCTGCCCAACAGACAATGCCCTTGCTTTCTTAAAAAGGTTGTGCAGTCGCAAGACAGGTCATCGATATCAGATCAGTGGGTCTGACACAATTCCACCCTCCATAATAAGCTGTTAGAAACTGAGGTTGCCCTCAAGGGTTGATCATTTCATCAAACTTAGAAAAAAGTAGCTAGAGTTGGGGCAATACACACATGATTGAGTGTGTCTAACTAATACATAATTTCCGTCACCGAGGTGGCATAAATTACCCCAGAAATGACTCCTGTTCTTGACTGCAGCGGAACATGGCAGTTGAAAGAAGTGCCAAGTTCATTAATAGGCACAGGTGTCTTAATACATTTTATGCATGGCTCTAGATAAATTTAAGGTCACCAAGATTGGTTTAGTAATCACTAGTGTTGATGAATTAAGTCCACTAAATGGAGTTGAAAAGCACAACTCTATTCAATATGCAGTGGCTGCTTGAATTCCCTAGCACAGGAGCCATTCTGCAATATCTAGCAGCAACCAGTATACTGCAGTGCCATTCATTGTGTTTACATCCGGCTGGCAAGGGAGCTGATAACAGATAATTGGTGAAGGTGTCACCCCCTTCCCCCACCAATCTGAAATGTATAATTAGGATAAGTCTTAATATCTTTTGTAATATGGTGTGTTGGTACATAGTGAATGGCCATTATGATTCACAGAGGTGTTGGTCCTCTGAAGCAGACTTAGATATCTGCTCTGGTACCTGTAGTACCAAGAGACTTTTAGGGCATTCCAGGGCCAGGTTTTATGGATAGCTGGCAAGACAGACAGGTCTAGCCAACCACATATCTCCACCCATGGGTGTGTATAATATCATATAATGGTGTCTGTTTGTTTTCACACATGATCAGCGTATGGAAGTTTGTCTTCCCTTCAGAAGGAACCTCTGAGAGAGTGAGAGAGGATTTGCTTGTTCTAACCAGGCAAAATATGTGTGGATTTAAACAAAAGTCCCAGGTTTGTTATGTGTGTGATACCTTCCTGAACTAATTACAATTAAAATCCAATGTCAGAGACACGTCACCTCAATTGAAAGTGATAAAAATATATCTTTTTTATTAATTTTTTAAGTAATAATAAAAGTAAAAATCCAGAAACATGATTTTCTGGTACAATGGGGGGCACGTACTAAACATACAGTGGTGTGGAAAAGTGTTTACTCCTTTCCTGATTTTTTATTCTTCTTAAATGTTTCAGATCACCAAACATATTTAAATATTGACCAAAATTACACAAGTATACACAAAATGCAATTTATAAATGAAAGTCTCTATTATTAAGGGAAACAGAAATCCAAACCTACAGGGCACTGTGTGAAAAAATTATTTCCCTAAAATCTAATCATTTGTTGGGTCACCCTTAGCAGCAACAACTGCAGTCAAGCATTTGTGATAACTTGCAATGCTATGCAACAAATTGAAAATTTTCTGACCTCGTCCACTCCTGATTCTCACTTTGCATGTCTCTGATCTGCACAAAATGTTTATTTTCTGCCTCTATGGTATGGGCATGCCTCCCTGCTGTTTAAATAGCTAAGTTGTGTCCTGTCTCCTGTTCATCAACTCACCCTGCCTGTTCTGTTTATCATACACCCCTCCTACCCTACCCCTCTGGTTAGCTGAAATCAGTTTCTGGACTCTCATAACTGTATTTAAATGATACCTGGAGGTCTCCTGGACCGGGGGCTCCTCTATGTCACCTCAAGTGTCTCTTAAGTGTTCAGAAATATCCCAGAAATAATACAGAAGTAACCAGAAGGTACCAGCTATACCCATCAGCTAACTGTCTTTGCTACTTTTCTTTCCCAGTAACACTTTCACCATGCTTACCTATGCCCCAACAGTAACTGCTCCACTAATCCTCACCCTTTTCCACTACCCCCACACTCTATAGCTCCCAACACAAATATTTATCTCCCCATCCCTCTTACCTCCCCACCTAAGCTCCACAGCTCCTCAATCTCACACCTCTCCTGCAGAAACACAAGACAAGCTGACCACTTTTATTCTCCCACCTGCTTGCTCTCTTTGATTCTCCTATCAGCCGGCAACATATCTTCCAACCCAGGACCTCCACAGCTAACATTCCCCGCTATTTCTCCCTCCTATCACCCCACACCTACAAGAGCCAGCTGCAATCTTTTAAATATAAAATCCATTCTCCTGACCCCCTCACCACCACCCCCTCTCTCTGGAGTGCTCTGGAATGCGCATTCCATCTGTAATAAACTCCACTTCATTCACAACCTCTTTACCTCTCGCAAACTCTCCTTCCTGGGCCTCACAGAAACAAGGCTGACACCCTCCGACACAGCCTCCCCTACTGCGCTGTGCTATGGTGGACTTAATTTCTCCCACACATCTCGCACTGGCAACAAACATGGTGGAGGAGTGGGTCTTCTCCTTTGTAGCAACTGAACCTTCAACCCAATTCCTCCTCCTCCATCCCTTATCCTCTTATCCTTTGAAATGCACTCCTTTCGTATCTACTCTGTCAAACTTCCAAGTGGCCGTCGTATATTGACCACCAGGCTCTATCACTGCATTCTTTGACCAATTCTCTATCTGGCTTCTTCACATTCTCTCTGTTGACACTCCCACCATCATAATGGTTGACTTCAACATCCCCATTGATACCAACCAGTCAACAGCCTCCAAACTCCTGTCACTTGCTTCATCCTTTGGCCTCTTTCAGTGGTCCTCCACAGCCACACACACAGATGGACATACACTAGACCTCATCTTTACCCACCTCTGCCCCCTAGCCCCACAACCTCCCCTCTCCCCCTATCTCACCACCATCTACTTACCTTCTCATCTTTGTCCTCCTCACCTGCCACTCATATCCACCAACTCGCATAACCTTGCAGAAACCTCACAACACGTTGACACTCACATACTCTCTGACACTATTCTACCACTATGTTCCATGTCTTCATTCCATGACACCGATAATGCCACAGCTTTCTACAATGCTACACTCACAGCAGCAATTGATGCAGTTGCCCCTCTCGTTCATGGCAGAATACAATGAATCAACAGACAACCTTGGCACACAGACACCACTAAAATGCTGTGGCAAGAGTCTAGGGTTGCTGAGTGGCGCTGGAAGAAAACACATTCGCAAGAAGACTACCCAGCATTCAAACAAGCACTTCTCACATTTAAGTCAGCATTCACCACCACTAAACAGAACTAATTCATTACCCTCATATCCTCTTTATCCCACAACCCCAGGCAGTTATTCAACACATTAAACTCTCTCCTTCGCCCCCCACTGCCCCCTACATTTTGTATCTCTGCAGAAGACTTCGCAACACAGTTCACCAACAAGGTCGATCAGATCAGACAAGTCTTTGCTACCCAACCATAACAACCCTTATGTATATCAGACACGTCCCCTCCTCCACTAACCCTCCTCCCCTCCATCACTGAATGAGAAATTGCACACCTCTTCTCCAAATCGCACCTCACCACTTGTGCATCGGATCCCAACCCATCCCACTTCCTCCCCAACCTCATCACCACGCTTATCTCAGCCCTAACCCACCTCTTCAATCTATCACTATCCTCCGGTACCTTTCCTTCCGCTTTCAATCATGCAACAATTACACCTGTCTTGAAGAAGCTATCTCTCGACCCAACCTCCACATCCAGCTACTGCCCCATATTGCTACTCCTGTTCACCTCCAAACTTCTTGAAAAGCATATCCACACTGTACTCTCATCCCACCTCTCATCCAACTCTTTCTTCAACAACCTTCAATCTGGCTTCCACTCCCACCACTCCACTGAAACCACCTTAACCAAAATTACTAACGACCTACTTACCGCCAAAGCTAACGGACACTTCTCCATCCTCCTCCTTCTTGACCTGTCCTCTGCATTCGACAGTCGACCACTGCCTCCTGTTACAGATACTCTCTTCCATTGGTATCACTGACCTTGCCCTCTCCTGGAACTCTTCCTACCTTTCCAACTGCACATTTAGTGTCTCCCACTCGAAAATTACCTCCTCACCCCATCCCCTCTATGTTGGGGTTCCTCAAGGCTCTGTCCTGGGACCCCTTCTTTTTTTCCATCTATACCCTTGGCCTAGGACAACTCATAAAGTCCCATGGATTCCAGTACCACCTCTACACTGATGACACTCAGATCTACCACTCTGTTGCAGAATTCACCTCTCTGCTGCCCAGAATCCCATAGTGTCTATCAGCCATAGCCTCCTTTTTCTCCTCTCGCTTCCTTAAACTAAATGTAGACAAAACTGAACTCATCATCTTTCACCCATCTCACGCACCTCCCTTACCTGATCTATCACAATAAATGATATTACACTTTGCCCTGTACCTAAAGTCTGCTGCCTCGAAGTGATCCTTGACTCTGCCTTATCCTTCAGACCACACATTCAAGCTCTCACAACCTCCTGCCGCCTCCAACTCAAAAATATTTCCGGAATCCATCCCTACCTCAATCCTCAATCTACTAAACTACTAGTGCATGCCCTCATCATCTCCTGCCTCGACTACTGCAACCTTCTCCTCTGTGGCCTCCCTGCTAACACTCTTGCACCTATTCAATCTGTTCTTAACTGTGCTACCTGACTAATCCACCTCTTTCCTCACTGCTCCATCCACTGACTCCCAATTCTCCAGTGTACACAATTCAAACTACTAACATTGACTTACAAAGCCGTCCACAATCTGTCCCCCCCCGTATATCTTTGAACTAATCTCCTGATATCATCCAAATCATAATCTTCGATCCTCCCAAGACCTCCTCCTTTCCTCCACACTTGTACGTTCCTCATCTAACCGCCTGCAAGACTTCGCCCGAGCATCCCCCATCCTCTGGAATTCTGCACCTCAAAACGTCCGACTGTCCCCTAAACTCGGAACATTCAAGCGGAATCTGAAAACCTATCTCTTCAGAACAGCCTACAGCCTACAATCGGATTTGAAAGATCTGAATCATACAGAGATCATATACCCTGATAATTTAACTAAGGGAGAACGTATGGCTATTAAAGAACTGCAGAATAATGCAGACATTGTTGTTAGGTCCTTGGATATGGAGGGATCAGTGGTAATTTTGGATTCTGGTTTATATAAACGTGAAATAATGAAAATATTAGATGATCCAACCTCTTATCGCCCCTTACCCGAGGATCCTTCCAAATTGTTTCAGAGGGATTCATGTATTAACACAAAAGGAGAAGGATTATATGATGATACTAGCTGTAGTACCCGGCTACGCCCGGGTTAATAAATAACTGCTGTTAGCTATAACAAAATAGAATTTGAATATGTCATATTAATGACCTGTAGGAAAATAGAAGCTGAGCTGTGATTGATTGCTATAGGCAGCCTAATAAATCTCCAACCAACAGTAATCCCTCCCCCTGGCCAGGCAGTATGTTACCTCACACATACACATAATAGACGGCTCATGTGACTGACATCTGCCTTAATTCCCTATATGGCACATGTGTTGCACATTGGCTGTTTTTAATCAGATGTTTATGTTTGGAAAATAAAGATAGCACACGTATGAGGCGAGTTGTATGAGGTGATTTGTGCACATCTGTGTTTGTCTGTGTGGTGTGTGTGTCCCTGGGGTGTAGATGTGTGTGTCCCTGTGGGATGGGGTCTGTGTGGTATGTGTCTCTGTTGTGTGTGTCTCTTTGTGGTGTGTGTGTCCCTGTGGGGTGAGTGCATGTGCCCCTATAGGGTGTGTATGTGTGTGTCCCTGTGGTGGGGGTCTGTGTGGTGTGTGTCTCTGTTGTGTGTGTCTCTTTGTGGTGTGTGTGTGTCCCTGTGGGGTGAGTGCATGTGTCCCTATTAGTGATGGGCGAATCCTAAATTACTCGGAATCGCTTGACTCTAGCGAGTCCGAGCACAGGACTCGCTACTCGTTGCGAGTCTAGCGAGTCCAATGTTAATGAATGGGGAAGCGAGTAATAGAGAGTAGTGTGAGATTTACAAATCGCAGGGAAGCTTCAGCCTGAAGCAATCCTAGTTTTGTCATTTATTTGCATTGCTCGTTTACTTTGTAAGTAATCGCTGACTCGCACAGATAAGATCCTGTCTCCTCTGTACAGGCTGCCAGCTCCAGGGTCCTAGAGCCCGCCTGCTGCCTGATGTAGCAGTGCTGAGATTGTTCTCAGTCTGCTCATTCCCTGTGTACAGACATCTATATTTATGCACAGGGGATGTAGCAGAGGACATCGCGTTTTGGACTGCGTCGGACGGAAGAGGATTTTTTTAATTAAAGATGGAGTCCCTAATGGCTTTTTTTTTTTATTTCTAATAAAAATTTTTCCTTGTGTTGTGTTTTTTTTAAAACAATTTAATAGAAATTCATGGCGGTCATGTCTAATATTGGCGTGACCGCCATAAATTTCGGGCTTAGGGTCAGCTGATAATACAAAGCTGGCCCTAACCTCTATTACCCAGCGTGCCACCGCTACCAGGGCCGCTGGAAGAGCGGGGTTCAGCGCCAGAGGATGGCGCTTCAATGAACGCGCCATCTTCTGGGGCGGCTGCGGGCTGCAATTTGCAGCGGGGGGTGCCCAGAAAGCTTGGGCATCCCTGCGCTGCGGATTCCAGCCCCCAGCTGCTTAGCTGTACCTGGCTAGACATAGAAATTGCGCGGAGCCCCACGCATTTTTTTTTAATTATTTCATGAAATTCTGAGATTCTGACTCAGACTCTGACTCTGAAATTCATGAAATAATAAAAAAAAAATGCGTGGGGCTCCGCGCAATTTCTATGTCTAGCCAGGTACAGCTAAGCAGCTGGGGGCTGGAATCCGCAGCGCAGGGATGCCCAAGCTTTCTGGGCACCCCCCGCTGCAAATTGCAGCCCGCAGCCGCCCCAGAAGATGGCGCGTTCATTGAAGCGCCATCCTCTGGCGCTGAACCCCGCTCTTCCAGCGGCCCTGGTAGCGGTGGCACGCTGGGTAATAAAGAGCTTAGGGCCAGCTTTGTATTATCAGCTGGCCCTAAGCCCGAAATTTATGGCGGTCACGCCAATATTAGACATGACCGCCATGAATTTCTATTAAATTGTTTTAAAAAAAAACACAACACAAGGAAAATTTATTAGAAATAAAAAAAAAGCCATTAGGGACTCCATCTTTAATTAAAAAAATCCTCTTCCGTCCGACGCAGTCCAAAACGCGATGTCCTCTCTGCTACATCCCCTGTGCATAAATATAGATGTCTATGCACAGGGAATAAGCAGACTGAGAACAATCTCAGCTCTGCTACATCATCTCTGTGCACAGACATTCATGTCTGTACACAGGGAATAAGCAGACTGAGAACAATCTCAGCACTGCTACATCATCTCTGTGAGCAGGCGGGCTCTAGGACCCTGGAGCTGCACAGAGAAGACAGCTGGACTCGGCTCGCAAAGAAACAGCAGTTATCTGCGAGTTTCCCTGCTATCACTGGCACAGTAGCCAGTGATTACTCGCACGAGTCTAATGCAAACAATGGCAATCCTAGTTTTGTCAGCGTTTCTGACAAAACTAGGATTGATATTGATTTGCATTGGACTCGTGCGAGTAATCACTGGGAAACTCGCCGAGTACCGAGTCCTGCGAGTCCCTTACTACTCGCCGAGTAACGAGTCCTAGCGAGTAGATTCGCCCATCCCTAGTCTCTATATGGAGTGTATGTGTGTGTGTCCCTGTGGGGGGGGGGGTCTGTGTGGTGTGTGTGTATCTGTGTTGTGTGTGTCTCTTTGTGGTGTGTGTGTGTCCCTGTGGGGTGAGTGCATGTGTCGTTATAGAGTGTGTGTGTCCCCCCTTGGGGGAGGTGTGTGTCTCTGTGTTGTGTGTGTCTCTTCGGGTGCGTGGTGAGTATCCAATGTTGGTGCTGCACTTTAGCGACTATACACTTGCTGTTACTCTTTGTGTGCGTGTGGTGTGTGTATACATGTCCCCGTGTGTGGTGAATATCTCATGGTGGGGCCCCATCTTAGTGACTATATGCTGGTATGTGCTGTTAGTCTTTGGTGCTATCATTAAGCCCCTCTCATTCACAACTGTCAACTGGTAACTGTCACTTTTTCCCCATTATGTCGATAGGGGCAAAATTCTTTGGTGAATTGGAATGCGCGGGGTTAAAATTTTGCCTCACAACATAGCCTATGACTCTCCCGGGGTCCAGACGTGTGACTGTGCAAAATTTTGTCTCTATAGCTGACAGCTGTCGATTTTCCTCCCACACGTTTCCTTTCCCTTTTTTCCCATTATGTAGATAGGGGCAAAATTGTTTGGTGAACTGTAACGCGCAGGGTTAAAATTTTGCCTCACAACATAGCCAGTGGCGTAACTACTGGCATAGCAGACATAGCGGTCGCTTTGGGGCCCGGCGCTTCTGGGGGGCCCGGACACAGCGCCGCTACGCTGCTATACCGGCAGCTGCCTGCGATACCTGTTGTGTGGCCGTCAGGTGGGGGGGTGGGGGCCCGGCGGGGAGCGCACGCACCCGACGGGGCCCCCTGGCGAGGTGGATGCAGCTCCCATTCAAAGCGGCCGCAGGCGCCGGCCGCACACAGATCAAAGGGGCTGCCGCCGCCAGACTGTAGCCTGCTCTGCTGCCTGCCTGTGTGTTATCTGCGGAGTTGGTCTCCGCCTGGCCGGCCTGTTACCTCCTTACTAACCGGCCGGTGACCGGTCACAGCACAGCCGCACAGGACAAGCAGGAAGGAGCTTCACTGAGCCCGGGGAGAGGGTGAGAGGCGCAAATATTATCACTATTGTACAGTCAGTGAACAGCGGCAGCATGGGGACGCCTTACTGTGAGGGGGGGGCCTTTATACCCTGTGGTGGCTGGGACTCTGGGAGCTACCCTGTGCTGGGACTCTGGGAGCAGTGGGAGCTGTATACCCTGTCTGTGCTGGGAGCAGTGGGAGCTGTATACCCTGTCTGTGCTGGGAGCAGTGGGGGCTGTATACCCTGTCTGTGCTGGGAGCAGTGGGAGCTGTATACCCTGTCTGTGCTGGGAGCAGTGGGAGCTGTATACCCTGTCTGTGCTGGGAGCAGTGGGAGCTGTATACCCTGTATGTGCTGGGAGCAGTGGGAGCTGTATACCCTGTCTGTGCTGGGAGCAGTGGGAGCTGTATACCCTGTCTGTGCTGGGAGCAGTGGGGGCTGTATACCCTGTCTGTGCTGGGAGCAGTGGGGGCTGTATACCCTGTCTGTGCTGGGAGCAGTGGGAGCTGTATACCCTGTCTGTGCTGGGAGCAGTGGGAGCTGTATACCCTGTCTGTGCTGGGAGCAGTGGGAGCTGTATACCCTGTCTGTGCTGGGAGCTGTATACCCTGTGTGTGCCGGGACTCTGGGAGCTGTATACCTTGTGTGTGCCGGGACTCTGGGAGCTGTATACCTTGTGTGTGCCGGGACTCTGGGAGCTGTATACCCTGTGCTGGGAGCTGTATACCCTGTGCTGGGACTCTGGGAGCTGTATACCCTGTGCTGGGAGCTGTATACCCTGTGCTGGGACTCTGGGAGCTGTATACCCTGTGCTGGGGGCTGTATACCCTGTGCTGGGACTCTGGGAGCTGTATACCT
>JARQOC010000515.1:0-75333 GCA_033576535.1 Allobates femoralis | reverse complement strand
AAACTAGTTACCTCTTCAGAAAAGGGACCGTAAAAAATATACAAAAAAAAAGCAGCAAAAACACTATGGGGTTCTAAAGTATACCAACAAAAAAAGGGGAAAAAAACCCACGTTTTCAAAAAGGTCTTTACGTACAGCCCAAAAGTTTGGAACACGTTCTCTTTCCCAAATAGTTTTCTGTATTTTCATGACTATGAAAATTGTAGATTCCCCACTAAAGGGCATAAAAAAACTATAAATTTTAAACAAAATGTGGAATTTTTTTACATAAAAAAAAAAAAGTGTGAAAACAACTAAAAAATATGCCTTATATTCTAGGTTTCTTAAAAGTAGCCCCCTTTTGCTTTGATTTTTGTTTGCACACTCTTGGCATTTTCTTGATGAGCTTCAAGGGGGTAGTCACCGGAAAGGGTCTTCCAACAGTCTTGAAGGAGTGGCCCAGAAATGCTTATCACTTGTTGGCCCCCTTTTTCCCTTTACCCCTGCGGGGCCAGCTCACCCCAAAACCCTCTCGAATTTGGGGTTTAGGTCTGGTGACTTGGAGGCCCCGGGCATCTTTTCGTAGCCCCCACACCATCACACTTCCCCTCCATGCTTTTCCCTGGAACCAGGAATGTAGAGTCCATCTGTTCACCCTTTTTTGCGTGACAAAAAAGACCGTGGTTGGGAAACCCAAAAAAACTCAAATTTGGGAAATCATCAGACCAAAGCACGATTTCCACTGGTTTAATGTCCGTTCTTTGGGTTCTTTAGCCCAAAAAAAAGTCTCTTCTGTTGTTGCCTGTCCTTAGCAGTGGTTTCCTAGCAGCTATTTTACCATGAAGGCCTGCTGCACAAAGTCTCCTGTTAACAGTTGTTGTAGACATTTGTCTGCTACTAGAACTCTGTGTGGCATTGACCTGGTCTCTAATCTGAGCTGCTGTTAACCTGCGATTTCTGAAGCTGGTGACTCGGATGAACTTATCCTCTGCAGCAGAGGTGACTATTGGTCTTCCTTTTCTGGGGCGGTTCTCATGTGAGCCAGTTTCTTTGTAGCAATGGATGGTTTTTGCAACTGCACTTGGGGACACTTTCAAAGTTTCCCCAATTTTTTGGACTGATTGACCTTCATTTCTTAAAATAATGATGGCCACTCGTTTTTCTTTACTTAGAATTTGTATTATGGCAAGAAAAAAAGCAGCTAACAGTCTATTCAGAAGGACTATCAGCTGTGTATCCACCAGACGTCTACACAACACAACTGATGGTCCCAACCCCATTATAAGGCAAGAAATCCCACTTATTAAACCTGACAGGGCACACCTGTGAAGTGAAAACCATTTCCGGTGACTACCTCTTGAAGCTCATCAAGAGAATGCCAAGAGTGTGCAAAGCAATAATCAAAGCAAAAGGTGGCTACTCTGAAGAACCTTGAATATAATACATATTTTCCATTGTTTCACACTTTTTTGTTAAGTATATACCGTAATTCCACATGTGTTAATTCATAGTATTGATGCCTTCAGTGTGAATCTACAATTTTCATAGTCATGAAAATACAGAAAACTATTTGAATGAGAAGGTGTGTCCAAACCTTTGGTCTGTACTGTATGTAAATAATAATTGTATCACTAAAAATGTTATCTTGTCCCACAAAATCAAGCCACCAGAGATGTAGCTGAAAATCCAAATGTAAGTGCACAGAACAGAGCACAGAATAAATGTGAACTGATGCAAAATCTTCTGTACCCAAGTTTCCATCAACAGCATTCAACACAACCCACAAAAAAACAAGTCCCTCTCTCAGGTCTATCATCTGTTAATGCAAATATAAGAGATTTCCACATTACTGGTCACACAAGGGCTCCAGAAAATCGTTATGGCTCCTGGTCCACAAAAAAGAAAACAGCAAAAACTGCGCTCACAAATCCAAATGATCCCTTGCTTCTGAGCCACACAATGTCTAAACCACAGTTAATGTCCACATGTTTGCAATTGTTGTAGTGAGGAAACCTGCCTAATTTACTGGATGTGTTTTTCCAGAAGCATGAGCTTGACACAATGTACGAGCACTACAATGAATTAAGAGATGCAAGGTCTTATTTGCAATTTTTAATTCTGCAATATTAACTGCATTTGACAACATGGGTGTTTCCCAGAGATCAAATTATCACTATATATATAGATGAACAGCCAGAGGGGTGTAATTTCCAAATTGTGGTCACTTAAAGGGATGTCTGCTGTTCTGGCTCTTAGGGGCTATGCAAACATAGTCCGGAAACAATTTTAGGAAAACCTGTGCCCAAAAATCAAATTGCGCTCCTTCGCTCCCGAGCCCTGGGGTGCAGCCAAACAGTACTGTAAAGTCACATATAGGGTATTGCCACATTCAAGAGAGATTGTTGAATACATTTTAGGGCCCTTTTTACTAATTCCACTTGTCAAAATGGGAAATCTTGGGTTAACAACAACTTTTTAGTGGTAAAAATGCTATTTTTTTCTTCACTGTTCAACAGTATAACATTATGCATTGCACCTGTGGTGTCAATATGCTTACTGCTCCCTTTGATAAATTCCTTGAGGGGTGCAGGTTGTTATATGTGGCATACCCAAACTATTCCAGTTAAATCTGAAATCCAATATGGCGTTCTCTCTCTTCTGAGTTTTGTACTGTGCCTCAACAGTAGTTAAATCAAAAAAGAGTTACAGTGCTTTGTGAAAATATGTGGCCCCCTTGAAGTTTTCAAGCTTTTGCCACATTTCATGCTTCAAACAAAGATATACCGTATATACTCGTGTATAAGCCGACCCGTGTATAAGCCGACCCCCTACTTTTGCCCCCAAAACCTGGGAAAACCTATTGACTCGTGTATAAGCCGAGGGTGGACCCCAGCACAGGTATACAGCCCCCAGCAGTGTGGTATACAAGCCCAACCAGTGGTATATAGGCCTCCCCAGTGGTAGTATACAGCAGCCTCCCCAGTGGTAGTATACAGCAGCCTCCCCAGTGGTATATACAGGCCCCAGCAGTATATACAGCAGACCCAGTGGTATACAGCAGTGGTATACAGGCCCCAGTGGTATACAGGCCCCAGCAGTATATACAGCAGCACCAGTGGTATACAGGCCCCAGCAGTATATACAGCAGCCCCAGTGGTATACAGGCCCCAGTGGTATACAGGCCCCAGCAGTATATACAGCAGCCCCAGTGGTATACAGGCCCCAGTGGTATACAGGCCCCAGCAGTATATACAGCAGCCCCAGTGGTATACAGGCCCCAGTGGTATACAGGGCCCAGCAGTACATACAGCAGCCCCAGTGGTATACAGGCCCCAGCAATATATACAGCAGCCCCAGTGGTATACAGGCCCCAGTGGTATACAGGCCCCAGCAGTGTGTCATATATGGCCCCCAAATGCTAGCACTCGCCCCCTCCATTGTAAGGTCCCCCCCCTGCTGCTTAACTTACCATCCCTGGTCTTCTGCACCGTGCCGGTCCTCTGTGCTCCATCCTCCGTGCTCCCGTCCTCGGCTGCATCCGGGGTCCCCGGCCGTCACAGTAACGATAACGTCATGCGACAGGCCGGTCACATGACCCCGGATGCTGCCGAGGATGGGAGCACGGAGGACGGAGCACAGAGGACTGGCGCGGTGCAGAAGACCAGAGATGGTAAGTTAAGCAGCAGGGGGGGGCCTTACAACGGAGGGGAGCGAGTGCCAGCATTTGGGGGCCATATATGCAGATATGCACTGCTTCCCCCTGCCGCTGATTGACAGGGGGAAGCAGTGCATATATAATGAGCGGTCCCACGTGACGGGGCGCTCATACAGCAGCCTCCCCCGCCTCCTCCAGCCTCCCCAGCCTCGGACACAGCCCCCACCACAGCCCCTACCGTATTGACCCGTCTATAAGCCGAGGGGGGGACTTTTCAGCCCAATTTTTGGGCTGAAAAACTCGGCTTATACACGAGTACATACGGTAAATTCTAATTTTTTGTGAAGATTCAACAACAAGTGGGACACAGTCATGAAGTGGAATGAAATTTATTGGACATTTTAAACTTTATCAAATAAAAAAATGAAAATTGGGGTGTGCAATGTTAATCGGCCCCCTTGTAGATTTTGCTTTATGTTTGGGATCATTGTCTTGTTGGAAGATAAATCTCAGCCTCAGGTCTTTTGCAGACTCCAACAGGTTTTCTTCCAGAATGGTCCTGTATTTGGCTCCATCCATCTTCCCATCAATTTTAACCATCTTCCCTGTCCCTGCTGAAGAAAAGCAGGCCCAAACCATGATGCTGCCACCACCATGTTTGACAGTGGGGATGAGGTTTTGAGGGTGATGAGCTGTGTTGCTTTTACGCCAAACATATTGTTTTGCATTGTGGCCAAAAAGTTCGATTTTGGTTTCATCAGACCAGAGCACCTTATTCCACATGCTTGGTATGTCCCCCCAGGTGGCTTGTGGCAAACATCAAACGAGACTTTTTATGGATATCTTTGAGAAATGGCTTTCTTTTTGCCACTCTTCTATAAAGGCCAGATTTGTGCAGTGTACGACTGTTTGTTGTCCTATGGACAGACTCTCTCACCTTAGCTGTAGATCTCTGCAGTTCAATCAGGGTGATCATGGGCCTTTTGGTTGCATCTCTGATCAGTCTTCTCCTTGTTCGAGATGAAAGTTTAGAGGGACGGCTGGGTCTTGGTAGATTTTTAGTGGTCTGATACTCCTTCCATTTCAATATGATCACTTGCACAGTGCTCCTTGAGATGTTTAAAATTTGGGAAATCTTTTTGTATCCAAATCCGGCTTTAAACTTCACCACAACAGTATAATGGACTTGCCTGGTGTGTTCCTTGGTCTTCATGATGCTCTCTGCACTTGAAACAGAACCCTGAGACTATCACAGAGCAGGTACATTTATACGGAGACTTCATCGCACACAAGTGGATTGTATTTATCATTACTAGTCATTTAGGACAACATTGGATTATTCAGAGATCCACACTGAACTTCTGGAGTGAGTTTGCTGCAGTGAAAGAAAAGGGCCGAATGATATTGCCTTGCCCCAATTTTCAGTTTTTTATCTGTTAAAAAAGTTTAAAATATGCAATAAATTTCGTTCCACTTCATAATTGTGTCCCATTTGTTGTTGAATCTTCGTAAAAAAATTAGAATTTATATCCTTATATTTGAAGCCTGAAATGTGGCAAAAGGTTGAAAAGTTCAAGGGGGACAAACACTTTCACAAGGCACTGTATCAGAGTACTTAAGAGAAATTGCAAAACAAACTGCTTTGTGCATTTTCTTCTCTTATCCTTGTGAAAATACAAAGAAAAAAATCTCAAAGAACATTTTTGTGGAGGAAATTTGATTTTTTTTATTTTCACAGCTCAACATTCTAAAATTCTGTGAAGCGCCAGGGGGTTCAAGGTGCTCACCACACATCTGGATAAGTTCCTCGAGGGGTCTAGTTTTCAAAATGGGGTCACTTGTGGGGGTTTCCACTGTTTAGGCACATTAGGCGTTCTCCAAATGCGACATTGCATCAGCTAATAATTGAACACAATTTTGAATTTGAAAAGTCAAATGGCGCTCCTTCCAAGTCCTGTTATGTGCTCAAATAGTGGTTTTCCACCACATATGGAATATCAACACACTCAGGAGAAGTTGCACATCAACATTTGAAGTCCATTTTAGCCTTTTACCCTTGCGAAGATGCATAATTTAATAATAAATTAAAATTTTTCAGGAAAAAGTAACTTTCATTTTTTTCCTTCCACATTTCTTTGATTCCTATGACGCACCTGAAGGGTTAATAAAATTCTTGAATGTGGTTTTGAGCAGTCTGAGGAGTGCAGTTTTTAGAATGCTGTCATTTTGGGATATTTTCTCTGATATAGAATCCTTCAAATCATTTCAAATGTGATGTGTACATCTTGATGTAAAAATAAGAAATTGGGGATAAACTTTGAACCCTTGTAACTTCCTAACCAAAAAACTTCTGTTTCAAAAATTGTGCTGATGTAAAGTAGACATGTGGGAAATATTATTTATAAACTATTTTGTGTGATAGTACTCTCTGGTTTAAGGGCAATAAAAACTCAAAGTTTGAAAATTTTTAACATTTTCAAAATTTTCACAAAATGTTCAATTTTTTCACACAAATACAAAATATTCATCCTAAATTTGCCACTAACATGAAGTACAATATGTCATGAAAAAACTTTCTTGGAGTCACTAGTATCCATTATATTTTCTGAGGCAGTGACTAAACCTTGGAGGATATAGTCAGTCTGGCAGGCTAACAGTTAACACAATATTAACTTTTCCGTATAAAGGACCCTTGCGATGTGACAATAGTGAGCGAAGCTAAGCAAGCCCAATCATGAGCTATGAAGACTTAGCTTGCCTATTGTAGTCACATGATCGTGACATCACACAGGTCATACAGCATCTTATAAAATTCAGCAAAGATGTTGACTATTAACCTGCCAAAGTGACTACATCATCCAAGGTGTAGTCACTGCCTCAGAAAATTTAAGTGTATAAATGCTTTTTTTCACCTTTAACATTACACTAGGAGCTCAGTCAGGGATGCTGGGTAGTGATAGCTGGGGGTATAACTAGCTGACAGGTTCCCTTTAAGGGTGGCAACACACTATGTGAGATGCATGAGAGATAGTCGCATGAGTCTCACATGACTCACCTGGAACGACCACTGCCTCTCTGAACCGATACACATCAGCTGCTTGTATTTCTATAGAGCTGAGGCGCTTCCCTTCAGAGAGGCAGGGGCCGTGTCGGGTGAGTCATGCGAGATTTGTGAGTATCTCGCATGGTATGATTCCACCCTAAGTGCCAGAACTGCAGAAACACCCTCAAGTAATTTTATTTTGAAAATGACAACTGTTCCGAAATTCATCTACAGATGTAGTGACAATTTTTATTCACTATTTGTTTTACAGAAACAAACATTGGATGTGGCAGAATGAAAATTGCAAACATGCTAACGAAGCATGCAATATATTGTATTGCTCAGCTTGGGATTCTGGAGACACTCACCCTATAAATTATATTGTCTCTCCTCACTACAGTGACACAAAACATATGGACTCTAGAAAACTGTGGTTTAGACACATTGCGGAGCTCAGAAGAAAAAGAGCATGTGGCGTTATGAATGCAGATTTTGCTTCTTTTGCGGTATGCCATTTCGATTTTCCAGAGCTTTTGTGCTACCAGTAACTTGCTATATTTCTATTAACAGATGACGGAGTGGCAATTGTTTTTTGTGGGGTGAGCTAAACTTTTTATTAGCATTTTGGGGAACATAACATTTCACATCACTCTTAAGGCTCAGTTAACATTTATCTTGTACACTACACTTACATAGGAGTTTCTGTCTGAATCTACAAAAAGTGTGATTAATATGGAACTCCAATGGATCAATTCACTATATAGGCAGAGTTACTGCGGACTCCATTTGGCCCCTTTTCCTTGTTGTCTATTGTTTTAGTGGGGCACAAAAGTGTGGTTGATCACACAATGTAACACAATTTTTGTTCCTGCCTTCCAAGTGTAATATTTCAACTGCTTATATGTAAAGACTATGGAAAAACGACTACATTCAGCTCAAGCATTGATTTTATGACCACAGCCCCAAAAAATGTCATATTTATTGTGTCAAAAAAGGAAATTACACTATGTAACAAATTTTTTTTTTCTTTTGTTCCTGGGTACAAATTGCGTTTTCCTAACCCGTTATGCCTAAAACAAATAGACAATAGTTGTTGTTCCATAAAAACTTTGCTTCTGTGATCAGGACAATGATATTTGAAATTGGTCTGTTTTCGGGAAAATTCTCAATTCGTATTCAATACTGAGACAATGTCATTGTACTGATCACAAAAGCAAAGTTTTTGTGGAACAACAACTATTTTCTATTTGTTTTTGGCATAACGGGTTAGGAAAACATACTTTGTACCCAGGAACAAAAAAAAATAAAAATTTGTTACATAGTGTCATCAGTGCTTTCATACATGTCTGAAAATACTGACAATGACGATTTCCATATCAGATGGAGTCGAATTCAGTTGGCCTTGTTGTAGGGAATTTTCCATTGGGTGTTGTGGCTGAATCACATATTTCAGGGATTTTCATAAGTAAGTGCTCAGTGTAGAGCATAGGATACATGTGAATAAGGTCTTATTGCAATCATTGGGAGGTAAAATGAACAAATCAATAGCAGTTTAAGAATTACTTGAATTATTTTATTTTTTACACCAATTATTGTGCAATATAAGTAATAAGATATTTTCATTTTATAGTGTATACAATAAGACCAATTCTAGATTTATATAATTCTTCAATATAATACTTATACACTTTTTTTTATTTTAATTACAAAAGAATGTTTTTGCACCATGATATGAGAGTTATAACTTTTCTATTTTGTTGCCAACAGAGTTAGGTGAGAGTGTGTTTTTTGTAAGATACGTTGAAGCTTCTAGAGGTACCATTTTTGTGTCCATAATATTTTTTAATCATTTCCTATTTTAATTTTTTGAAAGAAAATGAATAAAAAACAGCAATCTTGGAATAGATTTTATACTTTGTTTGTTGTGCTTTTACTGTGTGGTAAAAGTGATAAGCTAGCTTTGTTTTTTTGGGCCAGTATCACAGTGAAAAGTCCTTCGATCTGGGAATCAGACTCAAGAGGGTCTATAAAGTAGACCCAGCACAAGTCCAGCCTTGGGAACACCCACAAAGGGTAGAACTTGCTGCAGCCTGTCTGGCTAAGAAATCCTTCTTCCCTAAGGAGGAGTCATCTCTCCTCAAAGATCCAAAGGAGAGAAAGGCATATGTCCTGCTAAAGAAGGAGTATGTCACAGCAGCTTCAGTGGCTAAAGTGCTCTTGTCCTCAGGAGTGGCATGAGAAGAGATTTTAGATAACCTTCCAGTGGCGTAGCTGGCCAACTTCGGGCCCCGGGGAGAGATTTGAGGACCGGGGGGGGGGGGGGTGCTGGTGGAGAGATTTGAGGACCGGGGGGTGGTGGTGGAGAGGTGTGTTGTGGACCGGACCGGGGGGAGGAGGGTGCTGACACTCACCGCGGCCCTGAGGTGCCCATGTCAGGTACCATCTCTTGTATGTTTACCTCACAATGCTGTCATCCACGGTCCCTGGGCCTCTGATTCAATGGCCCCAGATGTGTCTGCATTTTTTCCGGCGTGGCACCGCTTGTACGGTACATCCGCGCCGGTGCCTCAGATTTCCGGGGTCGCAATCTAATAGAGGCCCCTACTTGGCCTACACGCTGCCGCACTGCCCCCCACCCACCTCAGGAAATGCCACCGACTGCATCATCAGAGGGCGCAGACCGGTTTGTTTGGGCGCATTCCGTCCCTCGCGAGACTTCCTTCCTTCATCTGCTGTAGGAGGGGCGGGCAGATCTGCACAGCAGGAAGTCCCGTCCTCCCTCCTCTCCGGCCGCGCGAATGCCGGCTGCCAGCACGGGACCCCCCCAGGGAGTGCGGGGCCCACCCAGGGAGTGCGGGGCCCCCCCAGCGAGTGCGGGGCCCCCCCGGGGGCGGCCAATGGGCCCTCAAGCCGGGGGGGGCCCGGGGCGATCGCCCCCCCTGCCCCCCCGCTAGCTACGCTACTGTAACCTTCCCTGTCTTAAGTCTGCAGCAGATTCTCTGTGATGCTTCAGTTGAGACATAAAAGGGGGCCTCCAAAGCTCTAGCAGTTGCAAATGCGGCTAGAATAGTGTTATGGATTAATCAGTGGGCTGGGGATGTTCTGTTCAAGATGCATTTCTGCAGCTTACCATTCCAGCCCTCGAGCCTATTCGGTTCTCAATTCGATGAGATCCTCAAGACTCTCCCAGATAACAAAGGTTCCTCATGTCCTCACCTGAAAATAGCTTTTACATCCTTTTGCTCTCAGAGGAGGGGGTTGCCCAAGTTCAGAACCAGACTGCAGGGCAGAATGCAATATAGGCCAAAATCATCAGTACCTGCGATAAAGCAAAGACAGCCCTTTCGTTAAGGAAAGACCTTATGACGCAAGTGTTACATGAGAGTAGGCAGAACATTGACCAGCTTTTTTGCAGCCTGGAGAGCAATGTCCAGTGATGCCTGGGTCCGCTCTGTCATCAACAGAGGATACTGACTAGAATTTACAAAGCTTCCTCCTGACCGCTTCATGATAAATCGGTATCAAAATGCAATTATAGGGTCCTAGTGCAGAAGTTTCGACAAAAAGGCGCATTAGAAGTGGTGGCTACGCCAATCAAGGCTGAAGCAAGGGAAGTCCCTTTGCTGTCCAGTGACTCCCATAACAGATGCATTGGCGGTAGCCTGGCGATATCAGAGATAGCTAGGTGTAGAAATCTTGGACAGAGCCAGAAGTATGTCATCCAATGTGAGGGAGTTGAGAGTGATAAGGCTTACTTCACCACTTTCAGCAAACACTGTACCGGAAGGTGGTGGTCCAGTCAACCAACCTGGCATCAGTGTTTTATATAAACAAACAAGGGGGTTCCAGGAGTCCCTTGCTGGTGTCGGAATGCTAATGAATCTTTCTATGGGCAGAGAACAACCTCCACAGCATCTCGGCAGTTCATATCCCAGGAACGTCCAACATAAGGACTGATTGGTTGAGCCAAAACAAGATTCTCCCAGCGGAATGGAGCTTCAACAGCAAGATCTTTAAGGAAATCACTAGCCTCATGGGAGTTCCTGATCTGGATGCTATGGTGACAAGGCAAAATGCTACATACCGGTGCTTTGCATCGCTTCAGAGACAAGATCAAATGTGGGTCCTGGACGGTCTAGCCTTGTCATGGAAAGACATGTTGGTGTACATTTTCCCTCCTCTGCCTCTGATTCTGAGAGTCCTCTGCAAGATCAGGGTTGAGAATGCCGAAGCTATAACAGTCATTCCCTTTTGGCCTCAAAGACGTTGAGAGGAAAGATTCTGGAAGCTGCCACCCAGGCCAGATTTCCTATCTCAAGGGGACATTCACCACCTGGATCCAACCAGACTACATTGACTGCATGGAGACTGTTAGGGAGAATTTAGTGGCATATGGCCTTTCTGAAAGAGTCATCAACACCTTAGCGGCAGTCAGAAGACCAGCAACATTACAGGTGTACGCAAGGTTGCGGAGAATTTATATTAGATGGTGTGCCTCTCAACAAGCTGATAGAAAAAGGTCCTCCCTTTGAAGCCGCACAACAAGCGTCTATTAAAGAGGACCTGTCACCAAACCAGGCATGGTGATCTAATTACAGCACTGCATACAGCATGTCTCCAGCATGCAGACAAGGGTTCCCCCAGCACTTGAGCAGCCCTGTACCCCGAGATAATACACTTAGAAAACTTACATGCTACAGCCACTAAGGAGGTGGCTAGGGGCTACAGCCAAGGGCAGATTCACACCCCCTGCCTGTGTAATCTGCCCACTGCTGCCAATCATTGTCTCCCCGTCTGCAGCATTTAAACTGAGTTTTTTTTCTCTCCCGTGTAGCCCCGCCCCTCAAGGGGCGGAGCTAACGGACTTCCTGGGAGAGAGAAAAAAACTGTGTTTAAATGCTGCAGACAGGGAGAGAATGATTGGCAGCGGTGGGCAGATTACACAGGCAGGGGGTGTGAATCTGCCCTTGGCTGCAGCCCCTAGCCACCTCCTTAGTGGCTGTAACATGTAAGTTTTCTAAGTGTATTATCTCGGGGTACAGGGCTGCTCAAGTGCTGGGTGACCCCTTGCCTGCATCCAGCAGACATGCTGCATCCAGTGCTGTAACTATATCACCATGCCTGGTTTGGTGACAGGTCCTCTTTAAGCATCTCTCCTGGAAAACATTGTTCCTAGTGGCAATAACAATTGCCAAAAGAATAGAATTCCAGACCTTGTCCTCTGAGAACTAACTCTGTATAGCTTCAGACCATGTGGCATTGAGACTCATGCCTGGGTTCCTGCCATAAGTAAGCTCCACTACAAATATTAATCAGGAAATAATTCTACCTAAGCTGGAGCAGATCTCAGATTGTGAACATGAGCAACAACTTGCGTTACTAGATGAAAGAAGCATTCTACTTATGTACCTCCAAAACACTCTTTCGTTCGGAAAGGACGAACATTTGTTTCTAGAGTTCGCTGGATGAAATAGGGGGAGGATAGTTAGTAAGAGCAGCTTGGTGAGATGGATGAAGAACATAATCTATGAAACATATCTACTGAACCAGCTGGAGCCACCGTTATCAATGAGAGCACATTCTACGCGAGCCACTTCCGCTTCTTGGGCTGAAAGAGCGCACATTCCTCTGAAACATATATGCAGAGCAGTGACTTGGTCGTCTCAGTCTACCTTCGTAAAGCATTATTGTCAGGACATCTTAGTTGCACATGGCTCCGCCTTTGGAAGAAAAGTGCTAGAACAAATAGCACAGGTTAGTTCCCAACCCTAAATTTGTTTATTGCTTGCCAATTCCCATTGTGTGCTGCTGTAGGACGATCAAGAAAGCTTAAAATGTATTTACCTAAAATGTTCTTTTCCTGGAGTCCTTAGGCAGCACAGACTTCCCTTCCTATTAAATCATTATTGCTTGAAAAACATACATGGTTTGTGGTCTGTCTGTCCCTCCTTTATGTGGTGACTAGGAAGGAGGGGGGATGTCCAGTCAGTAAAAAGTTTATGTGTGTTGCTAATTAACATATCTGCTGTTCCAACTAGGGATTAAGGATTAACCCAATGTGTGCTGCCTACGGACTCCAGGAAAGGAACATTTCAGGTAAGTAAATTTTAGGCTGTATTTTTCCATTTACTATTCTGACTATGGGCTTTTTTTTTTTGCAGGACATGACGTTTTCTGGGATACCCTATTATTCCAGCTTTTGTTCAGCAAAAGGGTGAAAAAATAGCTTTTGACACTTTTTACATTTATTTTTTCATGTTCATGGTATGGGTCAAATAGCCCACAGTTTTATAGATCAAGTTTGTTTGCACCCAACAATACAAAATATGTACTTTTTATATTTTTGGTTTTATGTATATATGCATATTTATTGGTGTATTATGTTCTTCAATCTTTTCTCTGTTATTTATATTTTTCAAATTTTTCTTTACATTTTTCTCTTTGTCTCTATGGGACTTTAACTTTTATTTCAGTGATCAGTATTCTAATACTGTACATTGCAAATCAAATGCCTTGTAATGCATTAGTGTTATTTTTACAATAACAGAAACCGTATGAGAAGCTGCTTAAGGCAGTATCTAAAGGCCTCGTTACACAGTATGATATCGATAACGATATCGTTGCAACGTCACCGGTTTTGTGACATTGCAGCGACGTCGAAACAACATTGTTGTGTGTGACATGCATCAACGACCATGGTTGGTCTCTCGCTGGGCGGCCAGCATCAGTGTGTGTGACAGCTGGAGACCAATGATCAACGACCTCCCAGCGCCGCACAGCACACGCTGGGAGACTGGTAACCAAGCTAAACAGCGGGTAACTAAGCACAGCATACACACCAGCAGATTCACCAGCAACCAGCAAGAACGCTGGTGACCAGGGTACACATTGGGTAACTAAGCCTAGCGCTGCGCTTAGTTACCCAATGTTTCCCTTGGTTACCATGTCCCAGCGTGTACTGTGCGGCGCTGGGCATTGGCCGGGAGGTCGTTGATCGTTGGTCTCCCGCTGTCACACATGCCGATACTGGCCATCCAGCGGGAGACCAACGATCAAAAAAAGGCCCTGGCCATTCCGCAACGATTAGCAATCAGCAAGCTGATCGCTGATCGTTGCAGGATGTCACACATAGCGATATCGCTATGAGGTCGCTACAACGTCACAAGTTGCAGTGACATCGTTAATGATGTCGACACGTGTAAACTGGCCCTTAAGTAAAGATATAATTTCATAGTAAGGGTCAATAAAATAACAGCGATACCGAATTCATAACTTTTTATGTTTTAATATGTTGTACTTTTGCACAAGAAAATGACTTAAAATAAATATATTTTTTGTATCATCTTGTGAAAGCCATAAATGTTTTTGTTTGTGTACAACAGTGTAGTTTTTTTTCACATAACAAGTAGTAGTAGGCACTAATGTGCCTAAATAGTGGAGCTCTCCCACAAGTGACCCCACTTTGGAAACTAGACCCTCTAAGGAACTTATCTAGATGCATGGTGAGCACTTTCAATCCTAAGGTGCTTCATACATTGAACTGTGAAAATGAAAAAGTTTTTTTCTTCCCACAAAAATGTTCATTTAGCCTCAATGTTTTAATTTTTGACAAGGGCAACAGGATAAAATTAATCATAAAATTTGTTGCGCAATTTGTACTGAGTATGGCAATGCCTTATATGTGGTGGAAAAGCACTGTTTGGGAGTATAGCAGGGCTCTGAAGGGAGGGAATGACATTTTGGAATGCAGATTTTTATGGAATGGTCTGTAGGTGTCATGCCAAAAATTGGAGGGCTTCTGATGTGTACAAACATTTGGAAACCCCCACTAGTGACCCCATTTTGAAAACTAGATCCACATGTGTGGTGAGCACCTTGAATCCCCAGGTGCTTTACAGATTTTTATAATGTTGAGCAGTGAAAATGAAAATATGGAGGCTAAAAGAACATTATTGTGGAAAAAAAGGATTTTTTCATTTTCACACACACGACATGATAAAATAAACTCCAAAATATCTTGGGAAGTTTCTCCTGAGTATGCTGATACTTTGTACGTGGTTTGAAAACAATTTTTGGGCACAAGGCTGGGGTCAGAAGGGAAGGAGAGACGTTTTGAGCAGGGACCTGGTATGTGAATTTTAGGCAATATGCCAACGCTCTGGCTTTCCTGCATTTTTTGCAGTGAATTTCCCACTTTTTTGGCATATTTTTGGCAAATCTGCAGTACAGCACATTTCCTGCAAATTGTATAGCAATTTAGAAGTGTTGCGCCCATGCTGCTGAAAAATCTGCAACATGTCCATTCTTTCAGCAAATTTTGCTGCGATTTTCACACATAGAACTCAATGTCAGCTACAAAATACTCAGCGAATATGCAGCACTGTTCACACAGTGAGCATTTGTTGTGTACTTAGAGCTGATGATGTGGTGCTCTGCTGTATTTTTGGTTACCAGCACAAGTACAGCAGGCAGGAAGAGGCTGCCACTCAGCCCCAGCTTGTAGACAGAAATACAACCAAACACTTTTTTTTTTTTAATTTTCTAGAAATAATAAAAAGAAAATCATGTTTTCTGTGCTTTATTTCTGGTTGCCAGCCAGGTACAACTAAGCAGCTATATAGGCTGCCACCATGAGTATACAGAGTGGCAGCACTCACCGATCTTCTTGGACAAGCTTTTATTACTTTTTAAAAAAACACAGCATTTCAGCGCTTTGGGGGTGCTCACACAAGGGTGCAGGGGGGAGGATGGGAATCCACCTAACAACGGGCCGTTTCACGCCACACACGGGCGCTTCACCAGGTTACTGCACAAAACACAAGCATGTTTCATGCCTTTTAACACACACCCTTCATTAACCTATTAACCACTACCCAATATAAATAGACATCAGTACAACACATGTCAGTATTAACAAAAATCAACATAATAGTCTAAAAATTACATCTATACAGCATAAATATTAATATAAATCCCTATAGTGTTAACATAATTATGTGTATACCTTACAATAGCAGTATAAAAACCATAAATTTTATCTATTTTACAATAAATTAATTTTCTTTAATCCTAAATTTATCTAGATGATAAAAATACAGATCGATTTTTTTCATTGAAAACTATCTAACGGGCCTTGAGCTCTAAGGCGTCCTAAGGCAAAAAATCCATTTTGCCTCCTTCTGGAGCAAAAGCGTATGTAAATTCCCACCACCAGGTGGCAAGGTGACTCTCTCCAAGCCTACAAAGGACATTACATTGGGATCACCCTTATGGGCTAGCCTCATGTGCTCAATCAATCTGGTAGATCCTATCCCTGTTTCCAGAGATCTCCTGTGTTTTCTGACCCTAACTTGCAACTGTCTTATTGTCTTTCCCACATAATATTGTCCACAAGGACAGAAAATGGCATAAACTACATTCTTAGTTCTACAAGAGATAAATTGTTCTACTCTATGATATAGATGTCCAATTCTCACGGGATTCTGAACCAAATGTTGTGAACAAAAGCTGCAATTTCCACATCTAAAATCCCCCCTAGGACTCTGCTTCTCCAACCACGTTTTTTCTGGCGCCAATCTTTTTTTAACTATCATGTCTCATAAACTATCATAAAACTAAGAATGTAGTTTATGCCATTTTCTGTCTTTGTGGACAATATTATGTGGGAAAGACAATAAGACAGTTGCAAGTTAGGGTCAGAGAACACAGGAGATCTCTGGAAACAGGGATAGGATCTACCAGATTGATTGAGCATGTGAGGCTAGCCCATAAGGGTGATCCCAATGTAATGTCCTTTGTAGGCTTGGAGAGAGTCACCTTGCCACCTGGTGGTGGGAATTTACATAAGCTACTGCTCTAGAACGAGGCAAAATGGATGATACGCCTTAGACCGTTAGATCGATTTTTTCATTGAAACCTATCTGCATTTTTATAATCTAGATAAATTTAGGATTAAAGAAAATTAATGTATTGTAAAATAGATAAAATTTATGGTTTTTATACTACTATTGTAAGGTATACACATAATTATGTTAACACTATAGGGATTTATATTAATATTTATGCTGTATAGATGTGTTTTTTAGACTATTATGTTGATTTTTGTTAATACTGACATGTGTTGCACTGATGTCTATTTGTATTGGGTAGTGGTTAATAGGTTAATGAAGGGTGTGTGTTAAAAGGCAGGAAGCATGCTTGTATTTTGTGCAGTAACCTGGTGAAGCGCCTGTGTGTGGCGTGAAACAGCCCGTCGTTAGGTGGATTCTCATCCTCCCACCTGCACCCTTGTGTGAGCACCCCCAAACCACTAAAATGCTGTGTTTTTAAAAAGTAATAAAAGCTTGTCCAAGAAGATCGGTGAGTGCTGCCACTCTGTATACTCATGAATCGTTACTACTAAACTGGAAGTGCACAACACGTGTCTGTGGACATTAGCAGAGCGGTATAGTTCCAGCGGTCGGTTTGAGCTCTGAAGATGAGCAGAAGATTTCCTGCGGAGAGACGAGTAGCACAGCGGTGTCTGGCTTCTGGAATGAAGTGAAGATATATAGGCTGCCACCCACCCCCAGATGGCTGGCAACCAAAAATACAGTGAAACCCCACACCATTTTTCTTTTTTATTTCTAGAAATAATTTTTAAAAAATGACGTGGGGCTTCGCCGCATTTTTGGTTGCCAGCCAGGTACAACTAGGCATCTGGAGGTGAGTGGCAGCCCATTACCACCCCAAAAGATGGCGCATTCATTGAAGCACCATTTTCTGGCAATGTACCCGACACTTCCAGTTGCCCTGATGCCAGTGGAAAACTGGGCAATAAAGGGGTTAATGCCAGCTTTGTATTGTCAGCTGGCACTAAGCTTGAGGTTCCTAATGTCGAGCCAATGTTAGACCCGGCCATTAGGAACCTCTAAGTAAATAGAAAATAATATACCATACTGTGAAAAATAATTTATTTGAAATAAATATGACAGACATCCCTCATTATCCAATTTATTACTCCAACATAGCCTCCAACGGTAATCCACAACAATGATCCCACGATGCTCAATCGCCTCTGCTACATCCAGAGACAAGAAAGCTGTGGATAAAAAAGCGCAATAGTGTCTTACCCCAACAAACAGAGTGTGTGCTTAGAGCTGTTCGCTCACCTTGTGAGGCTGTGTGACCGACAACCAGTTACAAAAACCCAGACAGCTGTTGCAGAATCCACATGCACAAAGACAGATAGAGTGTGCAGGAAATGGATCATGTTAATGGAAGCTGCTGTGTGAAGATGAAAGTCCAAACTGATGTCTGATAACTTAAAAGGTGATTTATTCAAAGTGTTTCAAAAGCTTTCCCCTCTCTTTCATCAGGAAATCCACCAATTATATCACATGATTTCTGAGGCTTGGGTCAGGTGACTGGATGTCGTTATGGCAATGTCAGGTTGCCATGGCAACCTTAGGTCACCATGGCGATGATCGGCTGATCACAATTACATTACAATGGATAAATCAGTGTGGGGAGAGGTGAGTGAATGTGTGCTCCCTCTACCTGTACCCTAAATACGGTGAGAGCTACCGATCACAGCAGTTAGGGGGTGAAACAGTCAGGGACAGCGATCGCATAGCAAACAGGGGAAAATGCACCATCATTTTTTTTCTGCAATTTATCCTGAGTACCCCATATGTGATGAACAAAATCTGTTTAGGTGCAGGACATGGCTCAGAAGAGAAAATGTACCATTTTTGTTGGAATAGATTGCATACATAATGTCACATTTGAAGGGCTCTCTGACATGCCAAAAACATGCATTTTTAACCCTTAGGCAATTCACAGAATTGTACAACATTGGCTTGAGTAAACTAAGATTACAATTTTTTTCCACTAAAATGTTGATTTGCCAAAGTTTTTAATTTTCAAAGGGGTAATGAGAGAAAATTCAATTTGTAAAGCAATGTCTCCTGAGTACACAATACTCCATATGTGTTCGAAAACTACCATATTTTTCAGACTATAAGATGCACCAGACTATAAGACACACCCAGATTTTAGAGGAAAGCAGGGAAGAAAATTAAGTAAAAAATGTGGCTATAATTAACTGTTATGGGTGTGGGGATCTGCTACTGACATTGTTATGGAGGTGATGTCCCCATCACTGACCCCGTCTAGGTAATATATGTCCCCCATCCTGGTATACAGTATAGCCTACAATTCTGGTACATAGCCCCTTCCAGGTATATAGCCCCCCCATCCTAGGATATTGTACCTCCCCCCATCCTGGGATATTGCACCCCCCATCCTAGGATATTGCACCCCTTCCATCACTGTATAACCCTCCCATGCTGCCACACACACTAAAATAATAAATGGTGCAACTTACCTGTCTGCTGCTCCCCTCCTCTCCCTCTGCAGCATCGCCCATCTTGTTTCATGTCTGTGACTCTGTGTGTCCCTGGGGCATCCGATCATGTGACAGTCACCGCACAGTGATGTCATACAATAAATAGGAGAAAAATTAGAGCAAGTTGCTACAATATTTTGCATATAAAAACTTGATTTATTAAAGTACTAGAGACATAGTGTATACTAAATTACAAAAGACAAAAGATGCCACTATTACAAATGCACTAGCACCAAGGTACAGTGGAAATACCATACAATAGGATTGACAATCAATGCAAACCAAAGGTGAAATAAACCCTTGTTTAGGGAATCACAGAAATGCCAATAAATCATCACAAAGTTGTATACAGGCCTGTATACAACTTTGTGATGATTTATTGGCATTTCTGTGATTCCCTAAACAAGGGTTTATTTCACCTTTGGTTTGCATTGATTGTCAATCCTATTGTATGGTATTTCCACTGTACCTTGGTGCTAGTGCATTTGTAATAGTGGCATCTTTTGTCTTTTGTAATTTAGTATACACTATGTCTCTAGTACTTTAATAAATCAAGTTTTTATATGCAAAATATTGTAGCAACTTGCTCTAATTTTTCTCCTATTTATTGTATGTATTATATATAGAGCTGCTGAGCTCCACTGGGATTTCCCAGTATCTCTATTTACCAAACTATATGGAACTATATCAACAGTGATGTCATAGCTGCACGTCCTGGTCAAATGATCGGATGCCCTGGAGACACAAACATGCACAGGCAAGAAGGAAGATGGGCGATGCTGCAGAGAGAGAGAGGAGGAGAGTGGCAGACAGGTATGGTACACCATATATTATTTTAGTGTGAGCTGCAGCAAATGGAGGGCCATATATAGGATGGGAGGGTCAGTACACTGAAGGTACCGTCACACGCCACAATCTCGCCTAGCGATGTGTGGCAATATGTCGTGTGCGCTCACGATTTTCATACCCGCCTCCGATCGCCGATGGCGGCGTCACACTCCGCAATTTTCCCCTGAAGCTAAGGCGATGTGTCGCTCCGGAGATCGCCTCACCTACAGCGGAACCATTCTTGCCTCATTCCATCGCCGCTTCACACGCTAAAATCTCAAAGGCAATGTGAGCGTACACATTCAGCGCAGCGAGGAGATAGGAGTGCCACAGTGGTTTACACCGCGCCCCATACACGATCATTGGACAACACAACTGCGTTACAATTGGTCGGCCTGCTCTTGAAGGCTGGCTAATACATGACGCCATTGTCTATCAGAGTTTGTCACAAATACACGCTTGTGTCGTCAATTGTGGCTCTTGCAACACACATAATGGCCCATAGCACGCATCGACGATTTGTAGGCCAACATCTGAGCTGTCATGTGTGGCACTATACTCCACAAAGCGCAACTTAATACACGCAGACAACATAGCTTGCGCTATTCAATGGCACGCGTAATTGCACTGATTTTGCGGACGGTTGTGTAGCTGAAGATGTGTTGGTGCTGAACGGACAGGTCTTCAAATATGGCGCGGTGTCAACTAACAGCCAATGGGAACACAGTAGCCCACACCAATAATCTCAGACGGGGCGCGGACAACAGCACGCTGAGGCACGCCTACGGGAAATCACAGAAAGCGCTATTTCCATCACTAACACCCTGTCACACGCCAAAACATGAAAATATCGACTTGCCGATTGCGCCTGATTATTGAGCAATGTTCAGGAATCAGGCGACGGCTGATGGGCGATTTATCGCCGCAAAATCGCTCAATCACACGCCGCAACCGTGAGGCAATTTCACGGCGATTTTGCCCGGGGTGACACATCGCCTTTCAGATCTCCAGGCGAGATTGTGGCGTGTGACAGTACCTTTAGTGTAATGTAATATCTGTCATATATACTGCCTCCTGCTCACCTCTCAGCACCAACTTCAGCACTGAAATGTGATGGACAACGTGATGCTGTGAATATTTCAATAGACTAGCATGAGCTGCTTCTGCAGCCTACGCCAGCCTCCTGTAGCCTGCTCCAGAGCCCCTCCAGCACAGTGCAGCACAGCCACACAACCCTGTGTATTTGGATCATAAGGCTATGTGCCCACTGTGCTTTTCTGCTGCGTTTTCTGCACCAAAAACGCATGACCCACAGTTTTGTAATGAAATTCAATGTGATTGTCAAAAAGCTGTGCCCACTATGTGCGTTTTTCAGTGGTGTAAAATAAAGCATGCGTTTTTATAAGTCCCTGACAATTATCTTGTACTTTTTTTGGGCTCTGTTTTCCAGTTGGCAGCCATTGCAATGAGCAGAAAATCGCAGCTCTCTCAAAAACGCAGCAGAAAAGCACAGTGGGCACATGGCAGAAAAGCATTTATGCTTTTTTGAAACCACTGCGTTTTTGAGGCTGGAGAAAGGCAGTCCAAACAAATATGCACAGCGGGCACTTAGCCTTATGGTCCGAAAAGTGTGGTACTTTTGAGGCACAGTGCAAAGGTCAGAAGTTAAGGGGCACTATATTATAGGCAGATTTTGAAATTATGCAAAATTTGCAAAACCATTTTTCTTTGTGACCTCATCACAGTTGAAGTCGCTTTGAGGGGCCGATGTGACAGAAAACACCCAAAAGTGTCACCATTCCAAACAATTCACCCCTCAAGCTAATCAAAACTACATTCAAGAAGATTATTAACCATTCAGGTACTTCACAGGAACTAAAGCAATGTGGAAGGAAAAAATGGACATTTTAATTTCTCCAACAAAAATGTTCATTTAGCCTCAATTTTTTCATTTTCACTTAGGCAACAAGATAAAACGGTTCCTGAAATTTGTTGGGCAATTTCTCCTGAGTACACCGATACCTCTTATGTGGTCATAAACCACTGTTTGGTTGCACGGCAGGGCTCGGAAGGGAATTTGCGCCATTTGACTTTTGGAGCTAATTTTCTATTCAAAAGTCAAATGGCGCTCCTTCCCTTCTGAGCTCTGCCCAACAGTGGTTTAAGACCACATATGAGGCATCGGTGTACTCAGGAGAAATTGCCCAACAAATTTTAGGATCCATTTTATCCCATTGCCCATGTGAAAATGAAAAAATTGCGGCTAAAAACATTTTTGTGAAAAAAAAAGGAGAATTTTGTGTACTCACCGTAAATTCCTTTTCTCTTAGCCTCTAATTGGGGGACACAGGACCGTGGGTGTTATGCTGCTGTCCACTAGGAGGCGACACTAAGCAGAATCTGCAAAAGAGTAACAGTGGCTCCTCCTCTGCAGCACTACACCCCTGTAGCAGGAAGTGCTTCTCCAGTTTTGTGCTAAAGCAGTAGGAGATTAACAGAAGAATGACAAGAATCACAGTTAGGATAAAGGCTTGTTAGATAAACAGGCAGCTACATAATAACAGTAAGGTAAAAAACCCGTAGCCGAACAGTATAATGAGGCCTGTAAAATAAACAGGCAACTATATAACAGCTTAGGATTAACATGATAACCTAGCAACGGCCCGAAACGGGCAACAGGGTGGGTGCTGTGTCCCCCAATTAGAGGCTAAGAGAAAAGGAATTTACGGTGAGTACACAAAATTCTCCTTTTCTCCTTCGCCTCATTGGGGGACACAGGACCGTGGGACGTCCTAAAGCAGTCCCTGGGTGGGAACAGCAATGGAAAATCACTAATGATAAAAATAACGATGCACCTACAGGTGGGCTACTGCCACCTGGAGAATACAGTTTCCCAGACTTGCATTTGCAGAGGACTGAGTGAAAACCTAAAGCGTCTGGCAAGCATGTGCATGCTGGCCGCGTGGCTGCCTTACACACTTGTTGAGGTAATTCCTGGTGCCTAATAGCTCAGTAGCCCAGGAGACCCCAGCAGTCATAGTAGAATGCGCTGTGCCCGCAGCCGGAAGGATACAGCACCATGGATGAATGGTGCTACCTAAAAATTAATAATATAATAAGAGTACTAATAATATAAATGATATTCATTTATGTTTCACTGTTTTTTTTTTTGTTTTTTTTGTTTTTTTTGTAACAATGCAACAAGCATGGATGGTGGATTTAAGCCATTTGATCAAGTATTTGTAGAACCTGGCCTGCCTGCCGTGTTTATCCTTCTGGAAGAAGGAAAAGAGGTTTCTAAAGGGAACTTGTCCTGGGCGCGTATATGCGTAGGGTTCTGACCAAGGTCTAGTAATGTAGTGCAATTCTGACCGGATGAACTGGCGCTAGGCTTAGGCCGTCAGAAATATATATTCAGGTAGGCGGACAACAAAAGACACCACCATCTTGAGGAAAAAACTAACCGGACGTAGGACAACATTGTCTGGGAGACCAGAAAAAAACAAATAAGGTGGTTTACCTGAAAACGCTGCAAATTTAAAGACTCTGCGGAGAGAGGCAATTGCCATCCAGAAAAAAAAAAAGAAACAACTCCCTGTGTGAGAAAACAAAGGGATTTTTCCCTCATGGCTTAAAATGTGGTTAGCGTAAAGCCGCGAGGACGAGGGTCAGGACCCCTGGGTCTAGTAGACTGAGAGGGAGGAACAAGTCGGCAGACTCCTTGAAGAAAAGATAATAATTGAGGTCTGGTAACAAGGCGATGCCGAGAGGGGTATGAAAAGGGTTGAAACTTGTCCTTTGAGAGGACCTAAGGAACAGGCGCAAGTGTAGATCCAATTGGATGGAACTGGAAATCCTTGGGAGGGAACAGTGCTAAGGTGAAAGACCACGAGAAGAAAAGAAAATGATCTTCCAAGTTGGTGGAATATCTCGTCTGAAGGCGGTGTGCGTACTCTGATTGAGGTTGCGACAATATTACGTGAACACCTGGGCCTCCAGGGTCACGTTGCCGATTTTAGAGCCGATGAATTATGATGGTAAGACGGCCTTGAGAGAGAGAGTCTGGACGATTCAGTAGGCGGCATGGTATGTCTGCTATGAGGTTTGCGAAATCGGCGTACGAAGCGCGATTGGGCCAGTGTATGGACGCAAGGATGATTTGCTGACAGTCCAGTTTGATTATTTTCACTACCTTAGGATAATGGAAGCCTGGGGAAAATGTAGTGGAGTTAGAAGTGGGTCCAGTCCAAGATCAGGACTTCCGACATCCATGACTGTGGGTCGTGAGCCTGGCTATGAAGCTAGGAACCTTGGTAATGAGGTGTGACACTATTACGGCTACTTCCAGAGTTTTCCGGTGACGTCAGAGTTGTTTAAAGACATCTGAATATGGCAAACATATCCTGAGGCAAGCCCTTGGCGACGGAGAAACTATCTGTCCTAATCATCTACAAGCGGTAGAATAACAGCCGGTAGTACTGAGTTTGTGAATTCCGCCTAGTGAAGAATGTGGTAAAATTCCTCCATTGCTTGGAAACTGCGGGATTCGCTCTAGCGAGTCGACATATGCCACGGCCGTGGCATTGTCAGACTGCCTTCTGAAATGGCGAACCGCCAGAAGAAGGGATAAAATCTTCAGTGTTGGGAACTTCGCCCGAATCTCCCGAAGGTTGATGAGCATCGTTGACTCTGATCAGGACCAATTGTACCGAGTAGTGAGATGTAGGTACAGCGCACCTCATTCTGTCCGACTTTCGTCGGTGAATAGTATCTTTAAACTTGGTGGAAGAAATTATTTCCCCTGCGTACTAGTGAGTGGCCGAGCCACCACAGGGGATACTACATGGCTGGTACTGGAAGAAGACACCTCCTGATACGAGATCGTACAATGTTATCTCATGATGTGAGCCTAGATAACTGGGGAGGCCTGAGGAGCAGCTGCGTCAAGGAATAACTACCAGTGCTGCAACCGTGCTGTCACTGACCGTCATGTCAGCTCCGACAGGCTGAGGCGACCATTGAAGGAGAGTGCGGACTTCTAGTTGAAATGCCCATGCCTAGTCTTGGAAACATCTGACTAGTGCTTTGAATGTATTGGACTGGGTTCTGAAAATACTAGAGACCGTAGTGAAACTGGCGTAGACTTGTGGAGGATGACTAGCCAACCAAGTGTTAATAAAGTGTTCACCGCAATAAAGACGCTGCGATCTCAATCCCTGAAGGTCGTGCGTTGAGGAGGAAATCAACCAAGTATGGAAGAGTGACGACGTCCCTGGAACGCAGGAAACCATGATGACTGCCACAAACCTTGTGACCACTTAGGGGACTGTAACGAGTGTGCACGGAAACGCCACGCTGAGGAATGGTCTTTGCACATTGTAAATATGATAAGTGGCTGCAAGGAGAACAGGCGGGTAGTCGTCCTGTATATCTAAGGATGCAAGACATTCTCCGTGTTCCATGGAAAAATTATAATGGAGCGGAGGGAGTCCGTGCGGAAAAATCTGCCCCAGGTGAGTTTGTCTAGCTGAGGCAGTCTAGCGCGGGACGAAGTGCACGTTCTTGTTTAGGGACTACAAGGTAATTGGAATAGAACCTTTAAACCACACTGTGTGTGTAGCACAGTCATAGAACCCTTAAACATGCTCTGCGTGTAGCACAGGCATAATGACTCCCTGAATTAAGGGGGAGCCCTAGCTTGGAGGGTTTTCTGTGATCGCCAAATGTGCGTTGATCGAGGTTGTGTCGATCTAGACGAGGATCCGCTACATGAATTCCCAAAAGGTTGGAATCTGGATTGCTGACTGCGAGCGAGGCACCGTCTGGTGCCATGCGATTGGCATCCTAAAGGTATGGTAGCAGACACTGATGCCTGCTGTTGTGTTCTGTTCAGCAGAACTGTGTTCCTAGGGGGAACCCTGTTTCGGATAGGTTACCGCACGAACATGACATGGAGTCCCAACCAACAAAACTCCCTTATGGTAAATGGGGTGCTGAGAGCCCCATGAAGTATGGTCTTGTGTCCTGTCAGACACAGTTTAATCGTTGAAGTATCGACATTTAGATTCCTTTGATGGAACGTGGATTTAGGGTTCTACCAAAGATGCATAAAAGTCCGAGTCTGGGATTTGGATTGCGAAAACCATCAGACGTCAGAGCCCTCATCCTGCTGCATGAAAGTTTCCTAGAAACTGCGACATAGCTGCAGACGTAATGACTGTGTATTTAGATGTAACATTATGTGCTCAGACAGGTACTTGCACCATTGGCGTTGTGCCTAGTGTGTCAACCGCACTAGGCAGAGGGACTCCGCTCGCTGGGTGAGAGTCATAAGAGGTAAAAACCTCCAATGTGGTATGAACATAGGCGAAGTTGTGTCCTTGTGACGACACAGAATAAACACAATACATCCATAGGGTATTCAGTGGATTACGTGTTCCCTGTGCGTACTGAAAATAGTCTGACACCTAATTTCTTCCTGACATTGTACAGTAGCCCGGTATGTTGGTTAAGATCTTGTAGGGCACGGTACACTCATTGATGTGAGTGAGGGCAGCACCGTGCTGCAGCAGTTTATAAAATTGAAAATTTCACAGAAAAAAACTGTATTCACAGCAGCACAGAGTATTTCAGGACAGAAATATGTCGGTCTGCCCACTTTTGTACTGGCCCTCCTATTCCTGTGGGAGCCAGAGGGATGAGAGAGAGAGAACAGCAGGGAAAATCCCTGTCCTGTCTGTAAATGCCTGTGACATATGGCACAGCCTGTCACACATGGTATACAGGGGGAGAGGAAGCTGCAGCAGGGAATTAGATCCCTGCTGGCTTTCCTGTATCTGCCCCACAGCCTGTCAGTCTGGTGTACAGGGAGAGAGGAAGCTGCAGCCGGGAATATATCCCTGCTGGCTTCCCTGTATCTGCCCTACAGCCTGTCACACTGGTGTCCAGGGGAGGGGGGTCAGAGAGAGCTGCAGCAGGGAAGGATCCCTGCTGGTTGACCTGTATATGCCCCCATAGCCTGCTACACTGCTGTGGCATTCCGCCTCACAGTGTTTGTGCCCCCGGTGTAATGGCGCCCAGGCTGCATTTGGCGCGTCAGGAGAAGAAGGAGGGGGCGGGAACCCGAATGGGCGCGCAAAACGAGCGCTCAGAGGAACTTCCCGCCCCTCTCTGATGCCGCCCCGCGTCATTTGACGCGATCCGGAGGGCGGGCGGTGGGCGGGGATAGGCGGTGTCTTCCACGCTAGGCCTGAAGCCGGGGCCTAGCGTGAATTGCGGACCCGCGGATGGCGGGGGGTTCGGCGCGGAGGTCCGGAATCCATCCGGAACCTCCGGTCTGGCAGCGAGGGAGGCCATGGATCCCTGCCACCCCAGGTACCGTGCTGCCTGCTTTTGAAGGGGCAGCATAGGTGGAGCAGGGTACCTCTTTCCCCTGCCTATGCTGAGGGAGCTGTGCAGGGAGAAGGGGAGCAGGCTCTGTCCCAGGTCCTTGGAAGGAGTGCAGGGCTGAGTGGGGCTGTACCCAGACCCCACCGGTATCCTGGGGAGATAAGTGCAGCTGCGCTTGTAAGCTGCGCTCCTGCAAGCAGCCATGTGCCTCAGCCTAATAGCCCACAAGGTGATTAGGGGGACTGCTGCAGAATCTCAGCCCAGAGTGCAGCGAGTGCTGCTGGTACCTATGGTGCCACAGCCTAATGACCCATAGGGTGATCAGGGGGCTTCTGCAGGCATCCATCTAGAGTCCCAGGCCAGAATGCAGCATGTGCTGCTGGTACATGTGGTGCCACAGCCTAATGACCCATAGGGTGATTAGGGGGTCTTCTCTGAGCCTGTGCTTCTGCAGGCATCCATCCAGAGTCCCAGCCCAGAATGCAGCATGTGCTGCTGATACCTGTGGTGCCTCAGCCTAAGCACCCAGAGGGTAATTAGGGGGACGTCATCTGGCAGGTAGTCCAGCTCTGGCTTCAACTCAGGACCCCGAGGGAGTGAGGAAGGTGGATGTTATGCTGGGCTGTCTCAACTTTAACCCAGCAACCCAACAGTGGGAGGCCGAGAAAGGAGTACGGCATATGTAAGGATTCTCAACTTTAACCCAGCGCCCCAACAGTGGGTGGCCGAGGAAGGAGCATGCCGGGGGCCACGCCGGACCCACTTTTCTTCATTGGAAGAAAAAAAGGATGAGAAAAAATAGAGAGTAAAAATGGTCGTGTGCCTCCTTCGACACTAAGCAAAAAACTGGAGAAGCACTTCCTGCTACAGGGGTGTAGTGCTGCAGAGGAGGAGCCACTGTTACTCTTTTGCAGATTCTGCTTAGTGTCGCCTCCTAGTGGACAGCAGCATAACACCCACGGTCCTGTGTCCCCCAATGAGGCGAAGGAGAAAAGTACTTTTTTATTTTTACGGATCAATTTGTGAAGCATCTGGGGGTTCAAAGTGGTCACTATGCATCTATATCAGTTCCTTGGAGGGTCTAGTTTCCAAAATAGGGTCACTTGTTGGGGAGCTCCAATGTTTAGGCACACAGGGGCTCTCCATACACGACATGGCGTCCACTAACAATTGGAGCTAATTTTCCATTCAAATTGTTAGCGGACACCATGTCGCATATGGAAAGCCCCTGTGTACCTAAATATTGGAGGTCCCCCACAAGTGACCCCATTTTGGAAACTAAATCCCCCAAGGAACTGATCTAGATGCATAGTGAGCACTTTGAACCCACAGGTGCTTCACAAATTGATCTGTAAAAATGAAAAAGTACTTTATTTCCCCACAAAATTTTTCTTATTTAATTTTTACGGATTAATTTGTGAACCTCCTGGGGGTTCAAAGTGCTCACTATGCATCTAGATAAGTTCATTGGGTGGTCTAGTTTCCAAAATAGGGTCAATTGTAGGGGAGCTTCAATGTTTAGGCACACAGGGGCTCTCCATACCATACACGACATGATGTCTGCTATCATTTGAATGGAAAATTAGCTCCAATTGTTAGCTGACACCATGTTGCGTATGGAGAGCCCCTGTGTGCCTAAACAATGGAGCTCCCCCACAAGTGACCCCATTTTGAAAACGAGACCCCCCAAGGAACTTATCTAGATGGGTGGTGAGCACTTTAACCCCCCAGATGCTTCACAAATTAGTCTGTAAAAATTAAAAAACAAAATTGTGGAAAAGTACTTTTTCATTTTTACAGATCAATTTATGAAGCACCTGGGGGCTCAAAGTGCTCACTATGCATCTAGATAAGTTCCTTGGAGGGTCTAGTTTCCAAAACTGGGTCACCTGATCCCCCTGCATGGGGATCGAGCTGCAGAAAGTGATCTGACAGCCCGGACACATTGATCCACTATGTGGATCACTGTGCCCGGGCTGCCAGATCGCTACTCTGCAGCCTGATCCCCCTGCATGGGGACCGAGTTGCAGAAAGCGATCTGACAGCCTGTCAGATCACTACTCTGCAGCCTGATCCCCCTTATGCAGAAAGTGATCTGACAACCCGGACACAGTGATCCACTATATAGATCACTGTGCTTAGACTGTCAGATCGCTACTCTGCAGCCTGATACCCGATACCCGCCCCCTCCAGCGCTCCAGCCTATAGAAGGGGCTCTGACCGCCCCTTCTATAGATGGAGACAGGATCACTGTGATCGACTGTTTAAATGGTGCTGCGGTAACCGCGATGACGTCATGGGTCAGAAAGGCACCGACTTTCATGACATTGTACAACGTCTAAGGTCGGGAAGGGGTTAACCACAGGCAGCAAAGTTACTCCAGACTTCGTTTGACCTCTGTTCATCAGTGTACTTCTTTTCAAATATGCACAAAATTGTTGTTAACTGCACTTTTGTGCACGCTTAAAAAGAAACATAAAAAGATGGAAAGTGCCAGATGACAGGCCAGACAGTGCCATCTGCCTCATTACAGTGAATTTTTCATTGGGAATTTTGTCCGAATCACGTTTTTCAGAGATGAATTTGTAATCCCCAATGTAAACACTCAGCTTAGAGCACAGGATAAACGTTAGCCGAGCCTTACTGCAATCTTTGGTAGGCAGAATGAACAAATTAACAGCAGTTCAAGAACTGCCTTTATTTATTTTATGCCATTCACCTTGCAATATAACTAATTAAGAGGCTTTATTCCTCAGGTCAGTATGAGTACAGTAATATCAGATTTAGATATTTTTTTAGTTTTACTAATATTACACTAAAAAATGCTTATTACAAAATAAAGGTTTTTTCCATCACCAAATTTTGAAGTGTATAGTTTTTTATTTGCCTACAGAGTTGGGAGAGCTTGCTTTTTGTAGTATGAGTTGGAGTTTGTATTAGTACCATTATGCATCACAATATTTTTTAATCCTTTGATTCCACTTTTTGTGAAGCAAAATTAAGTAGAAAGTAATTTAGGAATCTTTTTTACGCTATTCACCATGTCAATAAAATAATGACAGCTTTATTATTTGGGTTAGTATAAATAAAGCGTTACCACATTTCTATATATTTTTATTTATTTACTAGAAATAGGCCCGATGCTATTGCATCGGGAGTGTGGTGAAATGAACATCTGTGTATTTCAATTTGCCCGCCAACGACATGCGCCACCGCTCAATGGCTGAGCACCGCCGGCAGCGACCAATGAGCAATGTTGACGCGCGGTTTAAATACAGCTTTGCTGATTGGTAGCTGCGGTCGCGGCAGCCGGCTCAGCCAATAAGCAGCTCCACGCGGCTTTGGCGGGGAATTAGAATCCTGCGCCGCTCAGTGGTTAGCACTGTATACTGTGGCTCAATGTTTAGCACTGTATACTGTGGCTCAGTGGTTAACACTGTCTATGGTGGCTCAGTGGTTAGCACTGTCTATGGTGGCTCAGTGGTTAGCACTGTCTATGGTGGCTAAGTGGTTAGCACTGTCTATGGTGGCTCAGTGGTTAGCACTGTCTATGGTGACTCAATGGTTAGCACTATATACAGTGGTTCAGTGGTTAGCACTCTATGGTGGCTCAGTGGTTAGCACTCTATGGTGGCTCAGTGGTTAGCACTCTATGGTGGCTCAGTGGTTAGCACTCTATGGTGGCTCAGTGGTTAGCACTCTATGGTGGCTCAGTGGTTAGCACTCTATGTAGTGGCTCAGTGGTTAGCACTCTATGTAGTGGCTCAGTGGTTAGCACTCTATGTAGTGGCTCAGTGGTTAGCACTCTATGTAGTGGCTCAGTGGTTAGCACTCTATGTAGTGGCTTAGTGGTTAGCACTGTATATAGTAGCTCAGTGATAAGCACTGTATATGGTGGCTAAAGCAGGGGGTCAGTGGGCAGAGCGGGGTAGGTGGTCAGAGCAGGGATCAGTGGGCACAGTCAGTGGGTAGAGCGGGGATCAGTGGGCACAGTCAGTGGGCAGAGTGGGGATCAGTGGACACAGTCAGTGGGCAAGAGCTGGGATCAGTGGGCAGAGCTGGGATCAGTGGGCACAGTCAGTGGGCACAGCAGGGGCTCAGTGGGCACAGCGGGGAACCAGTGGGCACAGTGGGGGGCCAGTGGGCATGGCCAGTGGCCACAGCAGGGGGTCAGTGGCCACAGCAGGGGGTCAGTGGATAGAGCATGGTAGATCGGCAGATGACCTTTGATGACATAACGATCATGTGATCTGTGACTCCACCCAGCATCGTGATATCATCAGAGGTCCTGAAGCACTCATTTGTGCTTGCAGGTGCCGCGAGGACCAGCAGGAAGAGTGGTAACGGCGGGGGACAGCGGTGACAGGCGGGGGGAGTGATGTGGCAGCAGAGGAGCAGCGGTGACAAGTGGGGGAAGTGATGGGGCAGTGGGGGAGCAGCGGTGACAGGCAGGGGTGAGTGATCAGGCAGCGGGTAGTGTCGGGGAAGGGCTGTAGTGACAGGCAGGGGTGAGTGGGCAGCAGGGAGGCATCCGGCTACTGCGGGAGTGCAGCGGCAGTGTGGCGGGCGGGAGTCCCAATATGGCGGTCGGCGCACTTTCTGAGCGGCGCAGTGGATTGTGAGATAGCGACATAAGCACCGGCTGTGTGGGTCACACATTATTCGTGATTATATATTAGAATTTCACTGATATAGCTGTTAGGCAGCTTCTTTTTTGAAGGACAAGGTGACGTTTTCAGCTTATACCATTTTTATTTACATGTGACTTTTTGATCGCGTTTTATCCCACTTTTTTATCAGCGTTATGATGAAAAGACAAATAAAAATTGTAAAAAAAGCATTTTAAGTTAACTAGGAGTTAACTAGTATAACAACTTTATAGATTGGATTATTCCAAAAGCGGCCAAAGAAGTGTACTTTTTTGTATATTTTGTTTTTATATGTTTTAAATATACATGTTTCTTGCTATATTTTTTTACTTTTTTTGTTTTTTAATGTCGGATGTTTTTAAAATTTTTAGGTTTTTTTTTTTAGAAATGTTTTCACTTATTTAGTCACTATATGGGACAATAGCTTTTATTACTCTGATCGCTGGTATAGTATGATGCAGTGCATCACCATTGCAATATATTATACCTGTTAGTTCTGCACTGACAGAAGCCTCTTAGACCATGCCACTACCATGGTCCAACAGGCTTGCCTGACCCCAAGGTCATAGTGCTGACTTGGGGTTGCCATAGTGATGATCAGGCCCCCATGATCATGTCACGTGGATCCAATTACATGAAGGAGGGGGCACACTCTCTCTCCTAGCCTCTTAAATGGTGCTATTGCTAGTTATAGCAGCATTCTGAATTGTAAAGCACGGCAAAATATGTTGGCACTATATAAATAAAGATTATTATTATTATTATTATTATTTTGGGGGTTAAACAGCTATTGGTGGCCCTTGGACTGTCCTTGGCTTTGTCAACCGAAGCTCAGCTATAACTTGTGCTGAGCTCCCTTTGGCGATGACACGATCGCCATAATGGACATTTACAGAATTTTACGGGAACACCTTACTGACCATGATGTAAACTTACTTCAAATATTGGGAAGGGGTTAAGAATTTAAATAAAATAAACAATTTGAAGAAAACTGAAAAAATACTAATGGTCTATCAAGCCAATCCTTTTATTATATTATTTTTGTTTTTGTCTAGGACAGATATATGATATGTCTATTCCAAACATTTTTAAATTCACTTATTGCTGATTTTCCATCCACATACGCTGGAGGTTTGTCCCAAGCATCTTCTACTTGTTCCGTAGAATATTAGTTCTGACATTCCTTCTGATCTTACCCACAACTAATTTCCGACTGAGCATTGAAAAGTAATTCACATTGCATAGCGTGAAAAATGATTAACACAAAAGATGTTTGGTTTGAAGTGTACATATTAAAAATCCTTAATTAAATATAGTGTTGCATAACTATGCTGGAAATGTACATAATGGAATTGCTTAATTTACACAGTAAATTATCATGTTTCAAAGGACACCACTTCTAATAGTGTAGAGGTTATAAGATAGTATAGCTTGGTATTTAGACTATAAAATTCTTTAAATTAAAAGGCAGATGTTCTAAAATGTAGCCATAGAAATTCCAAGACCTGTCAAGAAAGCTGATATAGCTCAGCTACGAGTTGCATTTACATTTATCAATCCTTTTAAGCAAATGCTGATTAAAAATCTTAGTAATTGGTAACATTCCTCCTCATTAAGGATGGCTTCAGACTTGCGTTTGCCTCTGCATCGTCTTGCGGTGGACGATCGCAAGCTGAGCGCAAGCACCGCCCATCCCTATGTTTATCATGGGGACGCACGGTGATGCGCTCGGCTGTGGATTGCCATGCGCACCCATTGACTTACGTGTTTTATTTGTATGCATGCAGATGCTTGCGTACAAATCATACATTCTCGTCCGCACCCTGAACGCGACATCGCTGCGGAGGTGAACGCAAGTCTGAAGCCACCCTAATAGAGGCTGATCTAACAATTGATTGCAGTACATGACATTGTAAGAAAAAGGATGTACTTATTCTCACCATAAACATTTTCATACAAATCAGACATGAATGATCGAAGAAGACTTTCAGGGTATAATGTTGTACCAACGTTATCAAGGTAAGTAAGATCTGGAAAAAAACAAAAGACAAAGTTAGTTCAATTACTAAATCTATTCATCTTTCCTTTTATTGTAAATATATACTTCTCAAGGTAATTGATATAACCCTTAGAATAGGTCATTAATATCGTATTAATGGGTGTCCAATACTTAACACCTCCAATGATCAATGTTTACATCCTGCCACCGTTGAAGGTAATGACAGCTGGTTCACATGCTGGTTGTTGGACCTTCACCAATCTTATATTAATGACCTATTCTGAGAGTAACTTAGAAAATACCACTTATGAATACCAATGAGCTGTTTGTGTAATGCACCAAAAAACTAAAACATTAGTTCCTTCAGTTCAACTAGCTGCATGGTTGTAAACATCAAAAAGAACAAAAAACTTCTAGTATTAGTTTTCTAAAATTATTTTATGAAATGGCCAAGATAACCTATTGACACTGCACTCAGTCTTCAAGCTCGTCCAGATGACAATGCATCTGGTTAAGGGTGGCATTAATGGCACTCTAAATTATTCTAACTGTGCTTAAAGAAGCTTGGGTAAGGGAAATATGGGCCAAAGGGAAAAAGCCATGAAGTATTTAAGAAAAAAAAATGCCTAGCATCATTTCAGTCATGCTGCACAATCAGTAAATGGCCCGGCTTCTGATGTGACACTGTAAGCTTTCCCATTCTGCCCGGCAGTAATTCAGTCACATAATGTAGAACAGCCAGGTGGCTATTTCAAACATTATAAAACATCTGGGCTAGCCAAGGAATGTCATTTTATGCCTATACTATGTAGAGATAGGAGCTCAGAGAACACAGCATAAGGATAGACATAGTAATAATACGATTGTGGTGTACTACTACAGTGCTAATGTAACATATTGAAAATGATAGGGATAGTCAGTCTATGAATAGAAACCAAGATTGAAGTCATATACAGTGAACTGTTCTAACAGTCTCATCATCAATACTCAGAGTGTGAATGTACACTCACATCTCTGTATCTTTTCTCCCCTTTGTGGATTTCGGCAAGAAAAACATATGTATGACATGGTTTTTTTCATGGTCTTTCCCGCAGTAAAGTTAGAATAGATAGATAGATAGATAGATAGATAGCAGTGGCGTAACTTCAGGACCAGGGGCCCCGATGCAAAATATCCAACGGGGCCCCCAATTATTGCAAATCTTTAATAATATTAGTATTTTTCTATGGGTCAAAGGGACTTTTGGGGCCCCCTAGGCTGCAGGGCCCGGGTGCGATCGCAACCCCTGCACCTATTGTAGTTACGCCCCTGATAGATAGATAGATAGATAGATAGATGCTTTTATTGCACCCATACACTTGCATTGGTGGAATGTCGGCAAGATCCAAAGTCATATGCAGCATGCTGCGCTTTTTTAATCAACACTTATCTCACTGAGGAAAAACTTGCAGATATTCATGTCACTATTGTTTAACATTAGGGCGAGTGTAATCTGATGTTTTATCAGATTACACTCATGGAGTTTTTCCACAGATGACAGCGCACCCTAACTGTGATATACAGCAGTTACAGCACCTTGATAGCTGCTTTCTATATGTTTTAAAGGGGAACTCCAGTGAGAGATAACATTTTAGTACAGTTCCTGCCCTGCTACAGGATGAAGCAGAGCTGTACACTGCAGTTCTAGGATCTATAGATCTCTTATAAATCGATAAAATCATACCTGCTCCTCTGCTCTAGCCCCCACCTCAGGGAACTGAAATCTCTGTCTGAGAGCTTCATGTAAAAGCAAAAAGCAGGTGGTGTGTCAGGGGCGTGGATGGTGGGAGCTCCAGGATCAGCCTACACTCACACCCCCTCACAATTCTCTATGGGGAGGGGGCATGGCAGGGGCATGACCGCCGGCCCCATGCTCATACACATACACTCCAGCCCCTGATACACTCCAGCCCTTGATATACCTTCCTATGTGACAGCACAACACTGCAAATAAACACAGCATGAATGCTGAGAATACAAAAATAAAAATGGAAGAGCTGACATCCTGCAGATCTGAAGACATGCTTTGTAGGTTCATAACTGCAAGAGAAAATAAGCAGCAGTAGCATTACCATGACATTGTAGGAGACTCAGTCACTTTTCTGTATTGTGAAATTCTGCATTTTTGCATGTTTTGGGCTGCACAACTGCATGGATAAATTGCCACAAACTGAAGCTTGTGAACACATATTTGTAGAGCAAGTTGCAGTTCTTTACACATGGACCTGAGGTGTCACATAGCCTAAAACTGCCAGGGAACAGAAACTGCCTTCACATGGATTCATAAACTGAAAAAAAACATAGTACTGTACATGTACTCCTACATTAGATTGATATCATATAAGACAATCTATAATTGGGAACATTAAAACACCATTTTTTCAGTTGTTAATAGATATGACATGATAATAAAAGTGTGTACTATAACGTGTGCCTAACAGATGCTGCAGACTTTGGATGCCTTGCTGTGCCTCCTGTTACTGAGAAGTGATGATGATGATCCATTGAAAAATGCAGGGACATGAATCTAGCATGTTGCTATGGGGGAGGGGAGACCATGCAGAGCTGAATTGATCAATGCAATGATTTTCCTCTGCTCCTATCCTCACATTACCAGTACACATTATGCATCATCATACAGCAGAGGATCACAGCATGTATTTGTATCTGCTTGGTGACATGATTGCTATTTGAAGCCTGGACCCCCTGTCACATAGGATGGTATATCAGGGGCTGGATTGTATGTGTGTGAACATGGGACTGGCGGTCATGCCCCATGCCACACCCCCTCTCCATACAGAATTGTGAGGGAGCGTTAATGTAGGCTGATCCTGTAGCTCCCAGCATCCACGCCTCTAACAAACCTCCTGCTTTTTGCTTCTAAATGAACTCTCAGACAGATATTTCGGTTCCCTGAGGTGGGGTCTAGAGCAGAGGAGCAGGTATGATTTTATTGAATTATAAGAGATCTATAGATCCTAGAACTGCAGCGACAGCTCGGCTTCATCATGTAGCAGGGCAGGAACTGTATTAAAATGTTTTCTCCCATTGGAATTCCCCTTTATCATAGTGACAGCAAGATTAGTATTTATCCACTCACTGCAGATTTTGCAAATAAACCATATTATGAATTCAAAGCTTGTTTTTGTTCAAAATGTGATCACTTGATTTGAGACGGACCATTTTTTTTAAAAAGCATAACTCTCCCTAATTCTAAAATGTGTGTTTATGCTCCAAAGTTTGCTTGCTGTTTAAAATATTTTTTAGAAGCCACTTAAATATTCTAAAGCTAGTCTTATATTTGACGTACAAACACCTCCTGAATACAGGGGCCGGTTGCACAAACTTGATATTGTGCTATTCGGACTGGATTGTATCTATATTGTTTAGTCCCATCATATTTAGTAAAGGCATCTATACCTTATTTATTTATTTATTTTTATTGAGAAACTACAAAATCCTGAAACTTAAACATAGCTGTTTACGTACTAATGTCCGTGTGTTTTTAGAAAAATATTAAAATCTGAGAGTGGTTTTTAAAATTTTTGAACTCCCTTCATTGCTCCATCTAATATATAAAGCTGAATGTGTGTATGTACAGTATGTATGTGTGTATGTATGTATGTATATCCGGGATTGGCATCTACAGCGTCGCAACTACAGCCACAAAATTTTGCACAGTCACACGTCTGGACCCCGAGAGCGTCATAGGCTATGCTGTGAGGCAAAATTTTAACCCTGCGCGTTCCAGTTCACCAAACAAATGTGCCCCTATCTACATAATGGGGAAAAAGTGAATGGAAAAGTGTTGGAGGAAAATCGACAGCTGCCACCTACAGCCACAAAATTTTGCACAGTCACACGTCTGGACCCCGAGAGCGTCATAGGCTATGTTGTGAGGCGAAATTTTAACCCCGCATCGTTCCAATTCACCAAACAATTTTGCCCCTGTCTACATAATGGGGAAAAAGTGACAGTTACAAGTTGACAGTTGTGAATGAGAGGGGCTTAATGACCGTGCCAAAGACTAACAGCCTATACCAGCATATAGTCACTAAGGTGGGGCCCCAACATGGGATATTCACCACGCACGGGGACATGTATACACATCACACGCACACAAAGAGTAACAGCAAGTGTATAGTCGCTAAGGTGCAGCCCCAACATTGGATACTCACCATGCACCCGAACACACACACACCACAAAGAGACACACACAACACAGAGACACCCACACACACCCTATAGCGACACATGCACTCACCCCACAGGGACACACACACACACCACAAAGAGACACACACAACACAGAGACACACACACACCACACACATCACCCCCCCACAAGGACACACACACATACACACCCTATAGGGACATATGTACTCACCCCACAGGGACACACACACATACACACCACAAAGAGACACACACAACACAGAGACACACACTACACAGACCCCCCCACAGGGACACACATATACACACCCTACAGGGACACATGCACTCACCCCACAGGGACACACACACACACCACAAAGAGACACACACAACACAGAGACACGCACACACCATACAGACCTCCCTCCCACATGGACACACACACACATACACACCCTATAGGGACACATGCACTCGCCCCACAGGGACACACACACCACACAGACAGGCACAGATGTGCACAAATCGCCTCACACAACTCGCCTCATACGTGTGCTATCTTTAATTTCCAAAAATAAACATCTGCTTAAAAACAGCCAATGTGCAACACATGTGCCATATAGGGAATTAAGGCAGATGTCAGTCACATGAGCTGTCTATTATGTGTATGTGTGAGGTAACATATACTGTCTGGCTGGGGGGAAAGGTTTACTGTTGGCTGGAGATTTATCAGGCTGCCTATAGCAACCAATCACAGCTCAGCTTCTATTGTCCTACAGGTCATTAATATCACATATTCAAATTCTATTTTGTTATAGCTAACATCAGTTATTTATTAATAACGTAGCCGGGTAGTACAGCTAGTCTAATATATAAAGCTGAATGTATGTATGTGTATGACCGGGATTGGCATCTACACCATCGCAACTACAGCCACAAACCTTTGCACAGTCACACATCTGGACCCCAAGAGCGTCATAGGCTATTTTGTGAGGCAAAATTTTAACCCTGCGCGTTCCAGTTCACCAAACAATTTTGCCCCTATCTACATAATGGGGAAAAAGTGACAGTTACCAGTTGACAGTTGTGAATGAGAGGGGCTTAATGACAGTGCCAAAGACCAACAGCATATACCAGCATATAGTCACTAAGGTGGGGCCCTAAACATGGGGTATTCACCACGCACGGGGACATTTATACACACCACACGCACACAAAGAGTAACACCAAGTGTATAGTCGCTAAGGTGCAGCCCCAACATTGGATAGTCACCACGCATCCGAACACACACACACACCACAAAGAGACACACACAACACAGAGACACACACACACTACATAGAACCCCCCCTACAGGGACACACACACATACACACCCTATAGGGACACATGCACTCACCCCACAGGGACACACACACCACAAAGAGACACACACAACACAGAGACACACACACACCACACAGACCCCCCCACAGGGACACACATATACACACACACCCCAGGAACACACACACCACACAGACAGACACAGATGTGCACAAATCGCCTCACACAACTCGCCTCATACGTGTGCTATCTTTAATTTCCAAAAATAAACATCTGATTAAAAACAGCCAATGTGCAACACGTGGGCCATATAGGGAATTAAGGCAGATGTCAGTCACATGACCTGTCTTTTATGTGTATGTGTGGGGTAATATATACTGCCCGACAGGGGAGAGGGTTTACTGTTGGCTGGAGATTTATCAGGCTGCCTATAGCAACCAATCACAGCTCAGCTTCTATTTTCTTACAGGTCATTAATATGACATATTCAAATTCTATTTTGTAATAGCTAACAGCAGTTATTTATTAACCGGGGCGTAGCCGGGTACTACAGCTAGTTAAATATAAAACTACATGTGCATACATGTCAAGTGACCAGCTGTACGCACTTTCTTGTGAGTAGTAATTCGACCTTTGTTGTCCCATCATATTTTGTAAAGGCATATTGCTTTTTTTTTTTTTTTTTTAAAGTTAGACACTGCAGTGTGTTGTAATATGCACTGTTGGTTATTTCTGGTTACCAACCATTTTCCTTTAGCTAGGTAGGCTTATGTCATTTGGACAATTATGAAGCTTCGTTTGCTCAGTAGAGCTGAACACATGTTTATTTGAATCACAGGAAGGTTGCAATGTTTTACTCATTTTTCACAGTAATTATGGGCTTTTTAAAAAGGGTTTACCACTAGCAAAGTTCATTTTAATTAATTAATAGCCCTTTGATTAAAAATAATTTCCACAATTGCTTTACCTTTCAAGGATAATCAGCCATGATTCCATGCTGTGCTGTTTTATACTTTTTTTTGCACCCTTTCCTGCCCAGGAGATGTGGTATGATCAGACCATGTCCCTGTACAGTCAGACATGGCCATGACACAGTACATAGAAGGGACACATATATATAAGATTATCTCAGCACAGGAGATGTGGTATGATCAGACCATGTCTCTGTACAGTCAAACACAGACATTACACAGTACATAGCAGGGACACATAAATATGATTACGGTATATACTCCTGTATAAGCCGACCCCCCTACTTTTGCCCCCAAAACCTGGGAAAACCTATTAACTCGTGTATAAGCCGAAGGTGGACCCCAGCACAGGTATACAGCCCCCAGCAGTGTGGTATGCAGCAGCCCCAGAGGTATATACAGCCCCAGAGGTATATACAGCAGCCCTAGTGGTGTATACAGCAGCCCCAGAGGTATATACAGCAGCCCTTAGGTAGTATACAGCAGCCCCAGTGGTGTGTACAGCAGCAGCAGCCCCAGGGGTGTATACAGCAGCAGCCCCAAAGCTGTATACAGCAGCAGCCCCAGGGCTGTATACAGTAGCAGCCCCAGGGCTGTATACAGCAGCAGCCCCAAAGCTGTATACAGCAGCAGCCCCAGGGCTGTATACAGCAGCAGCCCCAGGGCTGTATACAGCAGCAGCCCCGGAGGTATACAGGCCCCCCCATCAAGCTCCAGGGACCCCCCCTTGCGCGGCAGCCTGTAAAGTAAAATCATACTTATCAGTGTCCTGTCGCGCTGTCCCGCCGCTTGCCAACACACGATCCCGGGCTTCAATCCGCGTCTTCCGGCTTCTGGCTTCCTGTGGTCGCAGGCAATGACGTCATTGCCTGCGACCACAGGAAGGCGGAAGACGCAGAATGAAGCCCGGGATCGTGTGTCGGCAAGCGGCGGGGCATCACGACAGGACACTGATAAGTATGATTTTACTTTACAGGCTGCCGCGCAAGGGGGGGGGCCCTGGAGCTTGATGGGGGGCCTGTATACCTCCGAGGCTGCTGCTGTATATACTGTATACTCGCGTATAAGCCGAGGGGGGACTTTTCAGCCCAAATTTTGGGCTGAAAAACTCGGCTTATACGCGAGTATATACGGTATCTCAGCACAGGAGATGTGGTATGATCATACCATATCCCTGTTTGGTCAGACACAGACATTACACAGTATATAGCAGGGACACATACATAAGATTATCTCAGCACAAGAGATGTGGTCAGACACTGCAATTACACTGTACATAGCAGGGACACATACATAAGATTATCTCAGCCCAGGAGATGTGGTATGATCAGCCCATGTACCTGTACAGTCAGACAAAGACATTACACAGTACATAGCATAGACACACATGAAAGCTTATCTCAGCACAGGAGATGTGGTATGATCAGACCATATTCCTGTACGGTCAGACACATCTATTACACAGTACATAGCAGGGGCACATATATAAGATTATCTCAGCCCAGGAGATGTGGTATGATCAGACCATGTCCCTGTACTGTCAGATATTACACAGTGCATAGCAGGGACACATATATAACATTATCTCAGTACAGGAGATATGGTATGATCAGACCATGTCCCTGTATGGTCAGACAAAGCTATTACACAGTACATAGCAGGGGCACATATATAACATTATCTCAGTACAGGAGATGTGGTATAATCAGACCATGTCCTGTATGGTCAGACATGGCCAACAGTACATATCAGGGGCACATATATAACATTATCTCAGCACAGGAGATGTGGTATGATCAGACCATGTCCCTGTATGGTCAGACAAAGCCATTACACAGTACATAGCAGGGGCACATATATAACATTATCTCAGCACAGGAGATGTGGTATGATCAGACCATGTCCCTGTATGGTCAGACAAAGCCATTACACAGTACATAACAGGGGCACATATATAAGATTATCTCAGCACAGGAGATGTGGTATGATCAGACCATGTCCTGTATGGTCAGACACGGCCATTACACAGTACATATCAGGGGCACATATATAACATTATCTCAGTACAGGAGATGTGGTATGATCAGACAATGTCCTTGTACTGTCAGACATTAAAACAGTACATAGCAGGGACACATATATAAGATTATCTCAGCACAGGAGATGTGGTATGATCAGACCATGTCCTTGTACTGTCAGAGACATTAAAACAGTACATAGCAGGGACACATACATAATATTATCCCAGCCAAGGAACAGTTTTTTTAATCACATCCAAATGTGGAACCTATTTTTATCCCAAGATCTATTCATTAAAATTGCTGGAAAAACCCTTTAATTCTGCAATTCACACAAATGTATTTGTCATGAATACAATCTTGTTGGGAATTTTGGAGAATTTACATTTGACAAGATCCACTCATTTCTTATTTTGACCTTACTGCAATGGAAACCTGCTCAGCATGCCCGACTTGTTGAGCATATAACAGAATTGTGTGTAAACCCAGCAGCCAATTTCCAGAATCTCCTTCAGGAAGGAGGGAAAGAGCAGCAGCTTGAACCAATGACAAGACAACATGTAAGCCTTAGGTTACCACAGACCCCTAGTAATCTTTCTAGTTAAACTATGGTCACAGGTCAAAGTACTACCCTAATGCAGGTGAGCTGACAATAAGCACTACGTGTGGAAAATAAGTAGCTGATAACCATCTCCGCCACCTCTGACCTACAGTAGAGGTTATGTTTAATTTCACTTTTCGGAAAATTACAGAGAAGGCAACAGTTAAATAAATCAAAAGGTGGTTCTTAGGGCCGCTTTACACACACCAACTTCTGTGTCCAACTTCTGAACAGATCTCTGGTTGCAGTGAAATCATGGACACATTGTTATATTTTGTGGCTGTGTACAACATGGAGCAATGTATCCATGATTTCACTGCAACCAGAGATCTGTTCAGAAGTTGGACACAGATATCTGTGTGTAAAGCGGCCCTTACTGAATGAAAGGTTGCTAATCTCTTGGTATTTATGAGTGAAAGGCCAATGAAATACCAGTTGTAACTAATCGGTTTTATTACATGCATATACAGTTAGGGCCAGAAATATTTGGACAGTGACACAATTTTGGCGAGTTGGGCTCTGCATGCCACCACATTGGATTTGAAATGAAACCTCTACAACAGAATTCAAGTGCAGATTGTAACGTTTAATTTGAAGGGTTGAACAAAAATATCTGATAGAAAATGTAGGAATTGTACACATTTCTTTAGAAACACGCCACATTTTAGGAGGTCAAAAGTAATTGGACAAATAAACATAACCCAAACAAAATATTTTTATTTTCAATATTTTGTTGGGAATCCTTTGGAGGCAATCACTGCCTTAAGTCTGGAACCCATGGACATCACCAAACACTGGGTTTCCTCCTTCTTAATGCTTTGCCAGGCCTTTACAGCCGCAGCCTTCAGGTCTTGCTTGTTTGTGGGTCTTTCCGTCTTAAGTCTGGGTTTGAGCAAGTGAAATGCATGCTCAATTGGGTTAAGATCTGGTGATTGACTTGGCCATTGCAGAATGTTCCACTTTTTTGCACTCATGAACTCCTGGGTAGCTTTGGCTGTATGCTTGGGGTCATTGTCCATCTGTACTATGAAGTGCCGTCCAATCAACTTTGCAGCATTTGGCTGAATCTGGGCTGAAAGTATATCCCAGTACACTTCAGAATTCATCCGGCTACTCTAGTCTGCTGTTATGTCATCAATAAACACAAGTGACCCAGTGCCATTGAAAGCCATGCAAGCCCATGCCATCACGTTGCTTCCACCATGTTTTACAGAGGATGTGGTGTGCCTTGGATCATGTGCCGTTCCCTTTCTTCTCCAAACTTTTTTCGTCCCATCATTCTGGTACAGGTTGATCTTTGTCTCATCTGTCCATAGAATACTTTTCCAGAACTGAGCTGGCTTCTTGAAGTGTTTTTCAGCAAATTTAACTCTGGCCTGTCTATTTTTGAAATTGATGAATGGTTTGCATCTAGATGTGAACCCTTTGTATTTACTGTCATGGAGTCTTCTCTTTACTGTTGACTTAGAGACAGATACACCTACTTCACTGAGAGTGTTCTGGACTTCAGTTGATGTTGTGAATGGGTTCTTCTTCACCAAATAAAGTATGCGGCGATCATCCACCACTGTTGTCATCCGTGGACGCCCAGGCCTTTTAGAGTTCCCAAGCTCACCAGTCAATTCCTTTTTTCTCAGAATGTACCCAACTGTTGATTTTGCTACTCCAAGCATGTCTGCTATCTCTCTGATGGATTTTTTCTTTTTTTTCAGCCTCAGGATGTTCTGCTTCACCTCAATTGAGAGTTCCTTTGACCGCATGTTGTCTGGTCACAGCAACAGCTTCCAAATGCAAAACCACACACCTGGAATCCACCCCTGACCTTTTAACTACTTTATTGATTACAGGTTAACGAGGGAGACGCCTTCAGAGTTAATTGCAGCCCTTAGAGTCCATTGTCCAATTACTTTTGGTCCCTTGAAAAAGAGGAGGCTATGCATTACAGAGCTATGATTCCTAAATCCTTTCTCCGATTTGGATGTGGAAACTCTCATATTGCAGCTGGGAGTGTGCACCTTCAGCCCATATTATATATATAATTGTATTTCTGAACATGCTTTTGTAAACAGCTAAAATAACAAAACTTGTGTAACTGTCCAAATATTTCTGGCCCTAACTGTATATCTACTAGATGGCGGCCCGATTCTAAAGAATAGGGTAGTCTAGAATCCATATATAGTTTATTTACTAATAGTTAGGGGAGTGCGGTGAAATGAATTGTGTGTATACAGGTGGCTCAGTGGGTAGCAGAGTATACGGTGGCTCAGTGGTTAGCACTGTATATGGTGGTTCAGTGGTTAGCACTGTATGGTGGCTCAGTGGTTAGCACTGTATACGGTGGCTCAGTGGTTGGCACTGTATACGGTGGCTCAGTGGTTAGGACTGTATACGGTGGCTCAGTGGTTAGCACTGTATAGTGGCTCAGTGGTTAGCACTGTATACGGTGGCTCAGTGGTTAACACTGTATATGGTGGCTCAGTGGTTAGCACTGTATATGGTGGCTCAGTCGTTAGCACTGTATACGGTGGCTCAGTGGTTAGCACTGTATGGTGGCTCAGTGGTTAGCACTGTATATGGTGGCTCAGTGGGTAGCAGAGTATACGGTGGCTCAGTGGTTAGCACTGTATACGTTGGCTCAGTGGTTAGCACTGTATATGGTGCCTCTATGGTTAGCACTGTATATGGTGGCTCAGTGGTTAGCACTGTATATGGTGGCTCAGTGGTTAGCACTGTATATGGTGGCTCTGTGGTTAGCAGTGTATATGGTGGCTCAGTGGTTAGCACTGTATGGTGGCTCAGTGGTTAGCACTGTATACGGTGGCTCAGTGGTTAGCACTGTATACGGTGGCTCAGTGGTTAGCACTGTATACGGTGGCTCAGTGGTTAGCACTGTATACGGTGGCTCAGTGGTTAGCACTGTATATGGTGGCTCAGTGGTTGGCACTGTATATGGTGGCTCAGTGGGTAGCAGAGTATACGGTGGCTGAGTGGTTGGCACTGTATACGGTGGCTTAGTGGTTAGCACTGTATATGGTGGCTCAGTGGTTAGCACTGTATGGTGGCTCAGTGGTTAGCACTGTATGGTGGCTCAGTGGTTAGCACTGTATGCGGTGGCTCAGTGGTTAGCACTGTATGGTGGCTCAGTGGTTAGCACTGTATATGGAGGCTCAGCGGTTAGCACTGTATACGCTGGCTCAGTGGTTATCACTGTATATGGTGGCTCAGTGGTTGGCACTGTATATGGTGGCTCAGTGGTTAGCACTGTATATGGTGGCTCAGTGGTTATCACTGTATATGGTGCCTCTGTGGTTAGCACTGTATATGGTGGCTCAGTGGTTAGCACTGTATATGGTGGCTCAGTGGTTAGCACTGTATATGGTGGCTCTGTGGTTAGCACTGTATATGGTGGCTCAGTGGTTAGCACTGTATGGTGGCTCAGTGGTTAGCACTGTATGGTGGCTCAGTGGTGGGCACTGTATATGGTGGCTCAGCGGTTAGCACTGTATGGTGGCTGAGTGGTTACCACTGTATATAGTGGATCAGTGGTTAGCACTGTATATGGTGGCTAAGTGGTTAGCACTGTATACGGTGGCTCAGTGGTTGGCACTGTAAATGGTGGCTCAGTGGTTAGCACTGTATACGGTGGCTCAGTGGTTGGCACTGTATATGGTGGCTCAGCGGTTAGCACTGTATGGTGGCTGAGTGGTTAGCACTGTATATAGTGGATCAGTGGTTAGCACTGTATATGGTGGCTCAGTGGTTAGCACTGTATACGGTGGCTCAGTGGTTGGCACTGTATATGGTGGCTGAGTGGTTGGCACTGTATATGGTGGCTCAGTGGTTGGCACTGTATATGGTGGCTCAGTGGTTGGCACTGTATATGGTGGCTCAGTGGTTGGCACTGTATACGGCGGCTCTGTGGTCAGCAGAGTACGGCAGCTCTGTGGTCAGCGCAGGAAGGAGGCAGAGTGGTCAGCGCAGGAAGGAGGCAGAGTGGTAAGCGCAGGAAGGAGGCAGAGTGGTGAGCGCAGGACGGCGGCTCTGTGGTCAGCAGAGGACGGGGGCTCTGTGGTCAGCAGGAGACGGGGGTTCTGTGGTCAGCAGAGGACGGGGGCTCTGTGGTCAGCAGAGGACGGGGCTCTGTGGTCAGCAGAGGACGGGGGCTCTGTGGTCAGCAGAGGACGGGGGCTCTGTGGTCAGCAGAGGACGGCGGCTCTGTGGTCAGCAGAGGACGGCGGCTCTGTGGTCAGCAGAGGAGGGCGGCTCTGTGGTCAGCAGAGGAGGGCGGCTCTGTGGTCAGCAGAGGAGGGCGGCTCTGTGGTCAGCAGAGGAGGGCGGCTCTGTGGTCAGCAGAGGAGGGCTGCTCTGTGGTCAGCAGAGGAGGGCGGCTCTGTGGTCAGCATTGGAGGGCGGCTCTGTGGTCAGCAGAGGAGGGCGGCTCTGTGGTCAGCAGAGGAGGGCGGCTCTGTGGTCAGCAGAGGAGGGCGGCTCTGTGGTCAGCAGAGGAGGGCGGCTCTGTGGTCAGCAGAGGAGGGCGGCTCTGTGGTCAGCAGAGGAGGGTGGCTCTGTGGTCAGCATTGGAGGGCGGCTCTGTGGTCAGCAGAGGAGGGCGGCTCTGTGGTCAGCAGAGGAGGGCGGCTCTGTGGTCAGCAGAGGACGGCGGCTGAGTGGTCAGCACAGGATTGAGTGGTCAGCACAGGATGGAAGGTCAGTGGTCAGCACAGGATGGAGGCTCAGTGGTCAGCAGAGGACGACAGCTCTGTGGTCAGCAGAGGACGGCGGCATTGTGGTCAGCAGAGGACGGCGGCTCTGTGGTCAGCAGAGGACGGCGGCTCTGTGGTCAGCAGAGGAGGGCGGCTCTGTGGTCAGCAGAGGAGGGCGGCTCTGTGGTCAGGAGAGGAGGGCGGCTCTGTGGTCAGCAGAGGAGGGCGGCTCTGTGGTCAGCAAAGGAGGGCGGCTCTGTGGTCAGCAGAGGAGGGCGGCTCTGTGGACAGCAGAGGAGGGCGGCTCTGTGGTCAGCAGAGGAGGGCGGCTCTGTGGTCAGCAGAGGAGGGCGGCTGAGTGGTCAGCACAGGATTGAGTGGTCAGCACATGATGGAGGCTCAGTGGTCAGCACAGGATGGAGGCTCAGTGGTCAGCGCAGGATGGAGGCTCAGTGGTCAGCGCAGGACGGAGGCAGAGTGGTGAGCGTAGGACGGAGGCAGAGTGGTGAGCGCAGGACGGAGGCAGAGTGGTGAGCGCAGGACGGAGGCAGAGTGGTGAGTGCAGGACAGAGGCAGAGTGATCAGCGCAGAAAGGAGGCAGAGTGATGAGCGCAGGACAGCGGCTCTGTGGTCAGCAGAGGAGGAGGGCTCTGTGGTCAGCAGAGGACGGCGGCTCTGTGGTCAGCAGAGGACGGCGGCTCTGTGGTCAGCAGAGGACAGAGGCTCTGTGGTCAGCAGAGGACGGCAGCTGAGTGGTCAGTACAGGATTGAGTGGTCAGCACAGGATGGAGGCTCAGTGGTCAGCACAGGATGGAGGCTCAGTGGTCAGCGCAGGATGGAGGCTCAGTGGTCAGCGCAGGATGGAGGCTCAGTGGTCAGCGCAGGATGGAGGCTCAGTGGTCAGCGCAGGAAGAAAGCTCAGTGGTCAGCGCAGGAAGGAGGCTCAGTGGTGAGCGCAGGACGGAGGCAGAGTGGTGAGCGCAGGACGGAGGCAGAGTGGTGAGCACAGGACGGAGGCAGAGTGGTGAGCGCAGGACGGAGGCAGAGTGGTGAGCGCAGGACGGAGGCAGAGTGGTGAGCGCAGGACGGAGGCAGAGTGGTGAGCGCAGGACAGAGGCAGAGTGGTGAGCGCAGGACGGAGGCAGAGTGATCAGCGTAGGAAGGAGGCAGAGTGGTGAGCGCAGGACAGCGGCTCTGTGGTCAGCAGAGGAGGGAGGCTCTGTGGTCAGCAGAGGACGGCGACTCTGTGGTCAGCAGAGGACGGCGGCTGAGTGGTCAGTACAGGATTGAGTGGTCAGCACAGGATGGAGGCTCAGTGGTCAGCACAGGATGGAGGCTCAGTGGTCAGCGCAGGATGGAGGCTCAGTGGTCAGCGCAGGATGGAGGCTCAGTGGTCATCGCAGGAAGGAGGCTCAATGGTCAGCGCAGGAAGGAGGCTCAGTGGTGAGCGCAGGACGGAAGCAGAGTGGTGAGCACAGGACGGAGGCAGAGTGGTGAGCGCAGGACGGAGGCAGAGTGGTGAGCGCAGGACGGAGGCAGAGTCGTGAGCGCAGGACGGAGGCAGAGTGTTGAGCGCAGGACGGAGGCAGAGTGGTGAGCGCAGGACGGAGGCAGAGTGGTGAGCGCAGGACGGAGGCAGAGTGGTGAGTGCAGGACGGAGGCAGAGTGGTGAGCGCAGGACGGAGGCAGAGTGATCAGTGCAGGAAGGAGGCAGAGTGGTGAGCGCAGGACAGCGGCTCTGTGGTCAGCAGAGGAGGGCGGCTCTGTGGTCAGCAGAGGACGGCGGCTCTGTGGTCAGCAGTGGATGGCGGCAGAGTAATCAGCGCAGGAAGGAGGCAGAGTGATCAGAGCAGGAAGGAGGCAGAGTGATCAGCGCAGGAAGGAGGCAGAGTGGTGAGCGCAGGACAGCGGCTCTGTGGTCAGCAGAGGAGGGCGGCTCTGTGGTCAGCAGAGGACGGCGGCTCTGTGGTCAGCAGTGGATGGCGGCAGAGTAATCAGCGCAGGAAGGAGGCAGAGTGATCAGAGCAGGAAGGAGGCAGAGTGATCAGCGCAGGAAGGAGGCAGAGTGGTGAGCGCAGGACAGCGGCTCTGTGGTCAGCAGAGGAGGGCGGCTCTGTGGTCAGCAGAGGACGGTGGCTCTGTGGTCAGCAGAGGACGGCGGCTCTGTGGTCAGCGCAGGAAGGAGGCAGAGTGGTCAGCGCAGGAAGGAGGCAGAGTGGTGAGTGCAGGAAGGAGGCAGAGTGGTGAGCGCAGGACGGCGGCTCTGTGGTCAGCAGAGGATGGCGGCAGAGTGATCAGCGCAGGAAGGAGGCAGAGTGATCAGCGCAGGAAGGAGGCAGAGTGATCAGTGCAGGAAGGAGGCAGAGTGGTGAGCGCAGGACGGCGGCTCTGTGGTCAGCAGAGGAGGGCGGCTCTGTGGGCAGAAGAGGACGGTGGCTCTGTGGGCAGCAGAGGACGGCGGCTCTGTGGTCAGCGCAGGAAGGAGGCAGAGTGGTGAGCGCAGGAAGGAGGCAGAGTGGTTAGCACAGGACGGCGGCTCTGTGGTCAGCAGAGGACGGCGGCAGAGTGATCAGCGCAGGAAGGAGGCAGAGTGATCAGCGCAGGAAGGAGGCAGAGTGATCAGCGCAGGAAGGAGGCAGAGTGATCAGCGCAGGAAAGAGGCAGAGTGGTGAGCGCAGGACGGCGGCTCTGTGGTCAGCAGAGGAGGGCGGCTCTGTGGTCAGCAGAGGAGGGTGGTTCTGTGGTCAGCAGAGGACGGCGGCTCTGTGGTCAGCGCAGGAAGAAGGCAGAGTGGTCAGCGCAGGAAGGAGGCAGGGTGGTGAGCGCAGGAAGGAGGCAGAGTGGTGAGCGCAGGACGGCGGCTCTGTGGTCAGCAGAGGACGACGGCTGTGTGGTCAGCAGAGGACGGCGGCTGTGTGGTCAGCAGAGTACGGCGGCTGTGTGGTCAGCAGAGTACGGCCGCTGTGTGGTCAGCAGAGTACGGCGGCTGTGTGGTCAGCAGAGGACAGCGGCTCTGTGGTCAGCAGAGGACGGCGGCTCTGTGGTCAGCAGAGGACGGCGGCTCTGTGGTCAGCAGAGGACGGCGGCTCTGTGGTCAGCAGAGGACGGCGGCTCTGTGGTCAGCAGAGGAGGGCGGCTCTGTGGTCAGTAGAGGAGGGAGGCTCTGTGGTCAGCAGAGGAGGGTGGCTCTGTGGTTAGCAGAGGAGGGCGGCTCTGTGGTCAGCGCAGGAAGGAGGCAGAGTGGTGAGCGCAGGACGGCGGCTCTGTGGTCAGCAGAGGAAGGCGGCTCTGTGGTCAGCAGAGGAGGGTGGCTCTGTGGTCAGCAGAGGACGGCGGCTCTGTGGTCAGCGCAGGAAGGAGGCAGAGTGGTCAACGCAGGAAGGAGGCAGAGTGGTTAGCGCAGGAAGGAGGCAGAGTGGTGAGCGCAGGACGGCGGCTCTGTGGTCAGCAGAGGACGGCGGCTGTGTGGTCAGCAGAGGACGGCGGCTGTGTGGTCAGCAGAGGACGGCGGCTGTGTGGTCAGCAGAGTACGGCAGCTGTGTGGTCAGCAGAGTACGGCGGCTGTGTGGTCAGCAGAGTACGGCGGCTGTGTAGTCAGCAGAGGACGGCGGCTGTGTGGTCAGCAGAGGACGGCGGCTCTGTGGTCAGCAGAGTACGGCGGCTGTGTGGTCAGCAGAGGACGGCGGCTGTGTGGTCAGCAGAGTACGGCGGCTGTGTGGTCAGCAGAGGACGGCGGCTGTTTGGTCAGCAGAGTACGGCGGCTCTGTGGTCAGCAGAGGACGGGGGCTCTGTGGTCAGCAGAGGACAGGGGCTCTGTGGTCAGCAGAGGACGGCGGCTCTGTGGTCAGCAGAGGACGGCGGCTCTGTGGTCAGCAGAGGATGGCGGCTCTGTGGTCAGCAGAGGACGGCGGCTCTGTGGTCAGCAGAGGACGGCGGCTCTGTGGTCAGCAGAGGGCGGCGGCTTTGTGGTCAGCAGAGGACGGCGGCTCTGTGGTCAGAGGAGGACGGCGGCTCTGTGGTCAGCAGAGGACGGCGGCAGAGTGATCAGCGCAGGAAGGAGGCAGAGTGATCAGCGCAGGAAGGAGGCAGAGTGATCAGCGCAGGAAGGAGGCAGAGTGGTGAGCGCAGGACAGCGGCTCTGTGGTCAGCAGAGGACGGCAGCTCTGTGGTCAGCAGAGGACGGGGGCTCTGTGGTCAGCAGAAGAGGGCAGCTCTGTGGTCAGCAGAGGACGGCGGTTCTGTGGTCAGCGCAGGAAGGAGGCAGAGTGGTCAGCGCAGGAAGGAGGCAGAATGGTCAGCGCAGGAAGGAGGCAGAGTGGTCAGCGCAGGAAGGAGGCAGAATGGTCAGCGCAGGAAGGAGGCAGAGTGGTCAGCGTAGGAAGGAGGCAGAGTGGTGAGCGCAGGACAGCGGCTCTGTGGTCAGCAGGGGACGACGGCTCTGTGGTCAGCAGAGGACGGGGGCTCTGTGGTCAGCAGAAGAGGGCAGCTCTGTGGTCAGCAGAGGACGGCGGCTCTGTGGTCAGCGCAGGAAGGAGGCAGAGTGGTCAGCGCAGGAAGGAGGCAGAATGGTCAGCGCAGGAAGGAGGCAGAGTGGTGAGCGCAGGAAGGAGGCAGAGTGGTGAGCGCAGGACGGCGGCTCTGTGGTCAGCAGAGGACGGCGGCTGTGTGGTCAGCAGAGGACGGCGGCTGTGTGGTCAGCAGAGTACGGCGGCTGTGTGGTCAGCAGAGTACGGCGGTTGTGTGGTCAGCAGAGGACGGCGGCTCTGTGGTCAGCAGAGGACGGCGGCTCTGTGGTCAGCAGAGGACGGCGGTTCTGTGGTCAGCAGAGGACGGCGGCTCTGTGGTCAGCAGAGGACAGCGGCTCTGTGGTCAGCAGAGGAGGGCGGCTCTGTGGTCAGCAGAGGACGGCGGCTCTGTGGTCAGCGCAGGAAGGAGGCAGAGTGGTCAGCGCAGGAAGGAGGCAGAGTGGTTAGCGCAGGACGAAGGCAGAGTGGTGAGCGCAGGACGGCGGCTCTGTGGTCAGCAGAGGACGGCGGCTGTGTGATCAGCAGAGGACGGCGGCTGTGTGGTCAGCAGAGGACGGCGGCTGTGTGGTCAGCAGAGGACGGCGGCTCTGTGAGTCAGAGGAGGACGGCGGCTCTGTGGTCAGCAGAGGACGGCGGCAGAGTGATCAGCGCAGGAAGGAGGCAGAGTGATCAGCGCAGGAAGGAGGCAGAGTGATCAGCGCAGGAAGGAGGCAGAGTGGTTGAGCGCAGGACAGCGGCTCTGTGGTCAGCAGAGGACGGCAGCTCTGTGGTCAGCAGAGGACGGGGGCTCTGTGGTCAGCAGAAGAGGGCAGCTCTGTGGTCAGCAGAGGACGGCGGTTTCTGTGGTCAGCGCAGGAAGGAGCAGAGTGGTCAGCGCAGGAAGGAGGCAGAATGGTCAGCGCAGGAAGGAGGCAGAGTGGTCAGCGCAGGAAGGAGGCAGAATGGTCAGCGCAGGAAGGAGGCAGAGTGGTCAGCGTAGGAAGGAGGCAGAGTGGTGAGCGCAGGACAGCGGCTCTGTGGTCAGCAGGGGACGACGGCTCTGTGGTCAGCAGAGGACGGGGGCTCTGTGGTCAGCAGAAGAGGGCAGCTCTGTGGTCAGCAGAGGACGGCGGCTCTGTGGTCAGCGCAGGAAGGAGGCAGAGTGGTCAGCGCAGGAAGGAGGCAGAATGGTCAGCGCAGGAAGGAGGCAGAGTGGTGAGCGCAGGAAGGAGGCAGAGTGGTGAGCGCAGGACGGCGGCTCTGTGGTCAGCAGAGGACGGCGGCTGTGTGGTCAGCAGAGGACGCGGCTGTGTGGTCAGCAGAGTACGGCGGCTGTGTGGTCAGCAGAGTACGGCGGTTGTGTGGTCAGCAGAGGACGGCGGCTCTGTGGTCAGCAGAGGACGGCGGCTCTGTGGTCAGCAGAGGACGGCGGTTCTGTGGTCAGCAGAGGACGGCGGCTCTGTGGTCAGCAGAGGACAGCGGCTCTGTGGTCAGCAGAGGAGGGCGGCTCTGTGGTCAGTAGAGGAGGGAGGCTCTGTGGTCAGCAGAGGAGGGCGGCTCTGTGGTTAGCAGAGGAGGGCGGCTCTGTGGTCAGCGCAGGAAGGAGGCATAGTGGTGAGCGCAGGACGGCAGCTCTGTGGTCAGCAGAGGACAGCGGCTCTGTGGTCAGCAGAGGAGGGCGGCTCTGTGGTCAGTAGAGGAGGGAGGCTCTGTGGTCAGCAGAGGAGGGCGGCTCTGTGGTCAGCAGAGGAGGGTGGCTCTGTGGTCAGCAGAGGACGGCGGCTCTGTGGTCAGCGCAGGAAGGAGGCAGAGTGGTCAGCGCAGGAAGGAGGCAGAGTGGTTAGCGCAGGAAGAAGGCAGAGTGGTGAGCGCAGGACGGCGGCTCTGTGGTCAGCAGAGGACGGCGGCTGTGTGATCAGCAGAGGACGGCGGCTGTGTGGTCAGCAGAGGACGGCGGCTGTGTGGTCAGCAGAGTACGGCGGCTGTGTGGTCAGCAGAGTACGGCGGCTCTGTGGTCAGCGAGGAGAGACGGCAGCTCTGTGGTCATGCAGAGGACGGCGGCTCTGTGGTCAGCAGAGGACGGGGGCTCTGTGGTCAGCAGAGGACAGCGGCTCTGTGGTCAGCAGAGGACGGCGGCTCTGTGGTCAGCAGAGGACGGCGGCTCTGTGGTCAGCAGAGGACGGCGGCTCTGTGGTCAGCAGAGGACGGAGGCTCTGTGGTCAGCAGAGGACGGCGGCAGAGTGATCAGCGCAGAAAGGAGGCAAAGTGATCAGCGCAGGAAGGAGGCAGAGTGATCAGCGCAGGAAGGAGGCAGAGTGGTGAGCGCAGGACAGCGGCTCTGTTGTCAGCAGAGGACGGCGGCTCTGTGGTCAGCAGAGGACGGGGGCTCTGTGGTCAGCAGAAAAGGGCAGCTCTTGTGAGGTCTGGCAGAGGAAGGGGCGGTGGTCAGCGCAGGAAGGGCTGAGTGGTCAGCGAGGACAGCGGCTCTGTGGTCAGCAGAGGACGGCGGCTCTGTGTCAGCAGAGGACGCGCTTTGGCAGCAGAGGACGGCGGCTCTGTGGTCAGCAGAGGATGGCGGCTCTGTGGTCAGCAGAGGACGGCGGCAGAGTGATCAGCGCAGGAAGGAGGCAGAGTGATCAGCGCAGGAAGGAGGCAGAGTGATCAGCGCAGGAAGGAGCAGAGTGGTGAGCGCAGGACAGCGGCTCTGTGGTCAGCAGAGGACGGCGGCTCTGTGGTCAGCAGAGGACGGGGCTCTGTGGTCAGCAGAAGAGAGGGCAGCTCTGTGGTCAGCAGAGGACGGCAGTTCTGTGGTCAGCGCAGGAAGGAGGCAAAGTGGTCAGCGCAGGAAGGAGGCAGAATGGTCAGTGCAGGAAGGAGGCAGAGTGGTCAGCGCAGGAAGGAGGCAGAGTGGTGAGCGCAGGACAGCGGCTCTGTGGTCAGCAGAGGACGGCGGCTCTGTGGTCAGCAGAGGACGGGGGCTCTGTGGTCAGCAGAAGAGGGCAGCTCTGTGGTCAGCAGAGGACGGCAGCTCTGTGGTCAGCGCAGGAAGGAGCAGAGTGGTCAGCGCAGGAAGGAGGCAGAAATGGTCAGCGCAGGAAGGAGGCAGAGTGGTCAGCGCAGGAAGGAGGCTCTGTACTCAGCAGAGGACGGCGGCTCTGTGGTCAGCAGAGGACGGGGCTCTGTGGTCAGCAGAGGACGGGGGCTCTGTGGTCAGCAGAGGACAGCGGCTCTGTGGTCAGCAGAGGACGGCGGCTCTGTGGTCAGCAGAGGACGGCGGCTCTGTGGTCAGCAGAGGACGGCGGCTCTGTGGTCAGCAGAGGACAGAGGCTCTGTGGTCAGCAGAGGACGGCGGCAGAGTGATCAGCGCAGAAAGGAGGCAAAGTGATCAGCGCAGGAAGGAGGCAGAGTGATCAGCGCAGGAAGGAGGCAGAGTGGTGAGCGCAGGACAGCGGCTCTGTGGTCAGCAGAGGACGGCGGCTCTGTGGTCAGCAGAGGACGGGGGCTCTGTGGTCAGCAGAAAAGGGCAGCTCTGTGGTCAGCAGAGGACGGCGGCTCTGTGGTCAGCGCAGGAAGGAGGCAGAGTGGTCAGCGCAGGAAGGAGGCAGAATGGTCAGCGCAGGAAGGAGGCAGAGTGGTCAGCGCAGGAAGGAGGCTCTGTACTCAGCAGAGGACGGCGGCTCTGTGGTCAGCAGAGGACGGCGGCTCTGTGGTCAGCAGAGGACGGCGGCTCTGTGGTCAGCAGAGGACGGCGGCTCTGTGGTCAGCAGAGGACGGCGGCTCTGTGGTCAGCAGAGGACGGCGGCTCTGTGGTCAGCGCAGGAAGAAGGCAGAGTGGTCAGCGCAGGAAGGAGGCAGAGTGGTCAGCGCAGGAAGGAAGTTCTGTGGTCAGCAGAGGACGGCGGGTCTGTGGTGAGCAGAGGATGGGGGCTCTGTGGTGAGCAGAGGACGGGGGCTCTGTGGTGAGCAGAGGACGGGGGCTCTGTGGTGGGCAGAGGACGGCGGCTCTGTGGTCAGCAGAGGACGGGGGCTCTGTGGTCAGCAGAGGACGGGGCTCTGTGGTCAGCAGAGGACGGGGGCTCTGTGGTCAGCAGAGGACAGCGGCTCTGTGGTCAGCAGAGGACGGCGGCTCTGTGGTCAGCAGAGGACGGCGGCTCTGTGGTCAGCAGAGGACGGCGGCTCTGTGGTCAGCAGAGGACGGAGGCTCTGTGGTCAGCAGAGGACGGCGGCAGAGTGATCAGCGCAGAAAGGAGGCAAAGTGATCAGCGCAGGAAGGAGGCAGAGTGATCAGCGCAGGAAGGAGGCAGAGTGGTGAGCGCAGGACAGCGGCTCTGTGGTCAGCAGAGGACGGCGGCTCTGTGGTCAGCAGAGGACGGGGGCTCATTGGTCAGCAGAAAAGGGCAGCTCTGTGGTCAGCAGAGGACGGCGGCTCTGTGGTCAGCGCAGGAAGGAGGCAGAGTGGTCAGCGCAGGAAGGAGGCAGAATGGTCAGCGCAGGAAGGAGGCAGAGTGGTCAGCACAGGAAGGAGGCAGAGTGGTGAGCACAGGACAGCGGCTCTGTGGTCAGCAGAGGACGGCAGCTCTGTGGTCAGCAGAGGACGGGGGCTCTGTGGTCAGCAGAAGAGGGCAGCTCTGTGGTCAGCAGAGGACGGCGGCTCTGTGGTCAGCGCAGGAAGGAGGCAGAGTGGTCAGCGCAGGAAGGAGGCAGAGTGGTCAGCGCAGGAAGGAGGCTCTGTGGTCAGCAGAGGACGGCGGCTCTATGGTCAGCAGAGGACGGCGGCTCTGTGGTCAGCAGAGGACGGTGGCTCTGTGGTCAGCAGAGGACGGCGGCTCTGTGGTCAGCAGAGGACGGCGGCTCTGTGGTCAGCGCAGGAAGGAGGCAGAGTGGTCAGCGCAGGAAGGAGGCAGAGTGGTCAGCGCAGGAAGGAAGTTCTGTGGTCAGCAGAGGACGGCGGGTCTGTGGTGAGCAGAGGACGGGGGCTCTGTGGTGAGCAGAGGACGCGGGCTCTGTGGTGAGCAGAGGACGGGGACTCTGTGGTCAGCAGAGGACGGGGGCTCTGTGGTCAGCAGAGGACGGGGGCTCTGTGGTGAGCAGAGGACGGGGGCTCTGTGGTCAGCAGAGGACGGGGGCTCTGTGGTCAGCAGAGGACGGGGCTCTGTGGTCAGCAAAGGACGGGGGCTCTGTGGTCAGCAGAGGACGGGGGCTCTGTGGTCAGCAGAGGACGAGGGCTCTGTGGTCATCAGAGGACGGTGGGTCTGTGGTCAGCAGAGGACGGCGGGTCTGTGGTCAGTGCAGGAAGGAGGCTCTGTGGTCGAGTGGTCAGCACAGGAAGGAGGCTCTGTGGTCAGCACAGGAAGGAGGCTCTGTGGTCACCAGAGGACGGCGGCTCTGTGGTCAGCGCAGGAAGGAGGCTCTGTGGTCAGCGCAGGCTAGGTGGGCGGAGCCATGGTGGGAGTCTAGCGAGGTGGGCGGAGCCATGGCGGGAGTCTCACGAGGTGGGCGGAGCCATGCCGGGAGCCCCGCGAGGTGGGCAGAGCCCCGAGAGGTGGGCGGAGCCATGGTGGGAGCCCCGCGAGGTGGGCGGAGCCATGGCGGGAGCGGTGAAGCGGGATGGCGGCGGGGTAAGTATACTGGAGTGTGTGTGTGTGGTGTGTGTGTGTGTGTGTGTGTGGTGTGTGGTGTGTGTGTGTGTGTGTGTGTGTGTGTGTGGTGTGTGTATGTGTGTGTGTGTGTCCCTAACGCACTTCCGTCACTTTGGCAGCCACGTCCACGACGACGGAAGTAGCGCCGAATATGACGGAAGTGCGCTACGGCAATTATATATAAGATATCTATCTATATATATATATATATATATATATATATATATATATATAAATAAAATGTTATTCCTTACATATTTACTAAAACATCATTTTATACTACAATGTACTTTTCACTATAAAACTGAAGAAAACAAACTCCACCTGAGACATTCCAGCTCGTAGATGTACGTGCCCTAGGCAGTATATTAAGCAAAACTCTGGTTTTAATTAGAAATCCCTAGTGTTGTTTCAACAGACGTCACCCTGCGGTGGCCACATACGTGGTACATATCTATTACAGAATGTCCTATGATTATGTGACTTGCCTATCAGCTAAGAACAAAGACCATACGTCATTTTTCCATCATCTAATGAGAGTTGTAAAATTTCAGCTTTAATCTGATTTAAAAAAAAAAATGAAATCTGGATGAAAGTGAATTTGCATTAATTGACGTGTTATTTACACTTACTTTTAGCTGAATGCAAATAACCATCACTTCACACGGCATGCTGTGCTTCACTTAATGCGCAATAATGAACATTACAGGGAAATCAAAACCAATTTCTACAATATACAAAGAAGAGAAAACACTCTTCTATTATTGCATACACCTGCTCTGCTGGCTTTGGAATTTCCATAGACAACATAATATACCGTATATCATTATAAATATACACACAAACATTCATATTATGCACACACATCATTAGGCATTTTTGCTTTACTAACACAACACTAGAATGGCAGCTGAATTATTTTACCAACTTTTTGTGCTTATTTTTATTAGGGATTTTACAACTTCTCTGAATATTATAGAGTTGTAAATTATTGAATAAGTGCAAATGATGTGTTATTCACACATTCTGATGCCTACTATTACTATTGTTAACATGAACTTACATACCTCTATGTAACTACTTAAGTCACCACCGCAGCTTTTCTTTTCATTGCTGGAGTGGTTGCTTTATATCTAAGTCCCCTGTCACTACTCTTATACTCCCTCTCTGGGATCTTCACTATTTTTCGGCATCACGGTGCTATGTTTGTGCCCAAAACCTCAGACTGCCTAGAAATCAGAATTTACTTCATAAGTGCTCAATGTAAGACTATGAGAGGAATAACAAGGCTCTCATACAGTTGTATTGAAAAGTGACCTCCAATGCACCCCATAAAACACTGGAGTTGCCAGCAGCAGGTCACAAATCACAAGAGAGCAACAAGAGCGATGGGAATAACAGAAGAAGATGGCCTCAGGTGAGTATAAGACAGGGAGCAGAGGATTTAGATTTAAAGCACCACTGCACATTATAGGACATTGTGTTTGCTCAGCAGATTGACTAAAGGATCATTAATAACACAAAGAGGGGAATGTATAATGATTAGCATTTAAAGGGAACCTGTCACCTCATTCTACCCCCCTGACCTATCACTAGCTGTCCCTGCACCTTCCTAGCTGCTCCCTAACCATCCCTGTCTGCTGTAAATACACCCTATAAAGATGGGGAAAAATTAGTTATAACTTACAAGTAGTAGCTTGACTGAGCGACTACTTGTAGGTTATAACTCATTTTTCACCATCTTTATAGGGTGCATTTACAGCAGTCGGGGATGGTTAGGGAGCAGCTACAAAGGTGCAGGGACAGCTAGTGATAGGTCAGGGGGGTAGAATGAGGTGACAGGTTCCCTTTAATATCCTAGTTCTCAAGGCACAGTGAAGGTAGGTTAAGTACATCCTGCATATAAGGGGACATGCACACGATCAGTGTACGCAGCGTTTTGGACGCAGTGTCTTGCCACTGCGTCCAAAACGCTGCATAGTACAGTACTAGCATAGTGGATGGGATTTCAAGAAATCCCATCCTCACTATGTGTAACTCGCCCGCAGCGTCTTTGGAGCTGCGGTGCGGGTTGCCGGGAGTCCGCTCCTCCGCAGCATGTTCATTTCATGCTGCGGAGTCGGAAGCGGCTCCCATCGGGTGACTGCAGGGGGAAGCCACCCTGCACCCGCCGCACATGGTGAGTACAGGGCGGCTGCGCTCTCCCTGCGGCCACCCGCGGCTTCCCTCAGGTCCGGAGGAGTTGCGTCCAACACGCAGCTCCTCCGGACCGTGTGCACGCACCCTTAAAGTAGTATGTTGGCTTTCATCCACAGTTTCTGCCTTAAGAAAAACAAGTATCAGGCAAATGCTTGAAGGCACCATTCATAATAAGGACACAAAGTTGCAATGTACTCCTTTGTAGCAGTGTCAGTGAGGTCAAAGAACATAGTTGAATATACTCCATCAGAGATTCTGTTTTAAGGAATTATGGTTGCAACCCCAGCTGTAAACTATAAACCACTGCTTAATACTGTGGTTACTTAGTCCAAGATGCACCAAATGTAAAGAGTTCTGATTTAATATTTTTTTTTTACATATTGTAATCTGTCCATGTACCAAAACATGAAATCTACGCCAGCCAGACAAAAACATTGTGACTTTTTGCTGTCATAGCGGGGATGATAATTACTCTGGAATGTACCACCAAATACAATTTGATAAAGCTTGAATACCCACAGTTTTAAGAAGGCCCTAAAGATGCATTTCCTTAGATTAGCCTATTACCTAACTTACCTAACCAATCGCATTCTGCCCTCTACAATATCTTCTTGCAAATCTTGTCCCTTGCATCATCTGTTTACACCCTCAACACACTTAATAGCACTCCATCTCTACTTGTATAGGTTCTAGCTGGTGACCGGTTCATGCAGCATTAAATGAATCCCCTATTATATTGATGGCTGGACCAAATATCACAAGAACTATTTACCATATACCTTTTGTGCCTCCCCTATTTGCTCATAGACTTAATTGTCTAATAGACAGATCATGAATATCAAATCATTGCGGGTATAACTAGTACCCACACTCATCAGCTGTTATCTACAATGGTGGCAGCCAGTAGTAAGCAATATATTAGCTGGAACAATGTACATTGTTCAGCTGACACTCATAGATATAGATCAGTATCTCCCAGTCAAGTAAATGTTTTACTTTTAACTTTGTACCCTACCATAACACAAAATATACAACTAAAATAATCAACGTAGCATGTTTTAAAGGGATTCATAATGAGGTTGTCCGAAGCTACCATTGATGACCTCTCATAGTATGTAAGAATGTTCAATGTACAAGCACAAATATTCCTGAATGCAGCCTACCCAGTTTTTCTATTGTCTCTTAATTAAAGTGTTTTAAAGCACTTCCAAGGGAAATCATTCCAGTAGCAAGCTACACATTGAGAAACAGTCATGAATCTACTATAATTAGCCATTTGAATATATATTCCATCATAGAGTAAATCATAAGGAACCCTTTTCATCAGTGGCGTAACTAGAGTTCAGTGGGCCCTGGTGCGAAATTTGGACCTGCCACCCCGCACATTCCCCTGTACCTCTGGGCCCCATCGAGACCTCCGTTGTTACACCCCGGCATCCTGCTGTATATATGGTCTCCTATCCTGCTGTATATATGGTCTCCCATCTTGCTGTATATATGGTCTCCCATCCTGCTATATAGGGTCTCCATTCTGCTATATATAGGGTCTCCATCCTGATATATATATATATATATATATATATAGTATCACATCCTGCTACATATATGGTCTCCATCCTGCTGTATATTTATGGTTTCACATCCCGCTGTATATATGGTATCCCATCCTACTGTATATATGATCATCCATCCTGCTATATATGGTATATGTCCTCCATCCTGCTACATACATGGTCACCCATCCTGCTATATATAGTATATGTCCTCCATCCTGCTATATATATGGTTTCCCATCCTGCTATATATGGTCTCCATCCTGCTGTATATATAGTCTCCATCCAGCTATATATGTGTCTTCCATCCAGCTATATATATAGTCTCTATCCTACTGTATATATATCCTCTATCCTGCTTTACATATGTTCTTCATCCTGCTATACAGTTAGGGCCAGAAATATTTGGACAGTGACACAAGTTTTGTTATTTTAGCTGTTTACAAAAACATGTTCAGAAATACAATTATATATATAATATGGGCTGAAAGTGCACACTCCCAGCTGCAATATGAGAGTTTCCACATCCAAATCGGAGAAAGGGTTTAGGAATCATAGCTCTGTAATGCATAGCCTCCTCTTTTTCAAGGGACCAAAAGTAATTGGACAATGGACTCTAAGGGCTGCAATTAACTCTCAAGGCGTCTCCCTCGTTAACCTGAAATCAATGAAGTAGTTAAAAGGTCAGGGGTGGATTCCAGGTGTGTGGTTTTGCATTTTGAAGCTGTTGCTGTGACCAGACAACATGCGGTCAAAGGAACTCTCAATTGAGGTGAAGCAGAACATCCTGAGGCTGAAAAAAAAGAAAAAATCCATCAGAGAGATAGCAGACATGCTTGGAGTAGCAAAATCAACAGTTGGGTACATTCTGAGAAAAAAGGAATTGACTGGTGAGCTTGGGAACTCTAAAAGGCCTGGGTGTCCACGGATGACAACAGTGGTGGATGATCGCCGCATACTTTATTTGGTGAAGAAGAACCCGTTCACAACATAAACTGAAGTCCAGAACACTCTCAGTGAAGTAGGTGTATCTGTCTCTAAGTCAACAGTAAAGAGAAGACTCCATGACAGTAAATACAAAGGGTTCACATCTAGATGCAAACCATTCATCAATTCCAAAAATAGACAGGCCAGAGTTAAATTTGCTGAAAAACATCTCAAGAAGCCAGCTCAGTTCTGGAAAAGTATTCTATGGACAGATGAGACAAAGATCAACCTGTACCAGAATGATGGGAAGAAAAAAGTTTGGAGAAGAAAGGGAACGGCACATGATCCAAGGCACACCACATCCTCTGTAAAACATGGTGGAGGCAACGTGATGGCATGGGCATGCATGGCTTTCAATGGCACTGGGTCACTTGTGTTTATTGATGACATAACAGCAGACAAGAGTAGCCGGATGAATTCTGAAGTGTACCGGGATATACTTTCAGCCCAGATTCAGCCAAATGCTGCAAAGTTGATTGGACGGCGCTTCATAGTACAGATGGACAATGACCTCAAGCATACAGCCAAAGCTACCCAGGAGTTCATGAGTGCTAAAAAGTGGAACATTCTGCAATGGCCAAGTCAATCACCAGATCTTAACCCAATTGAGCATGCATTTCACTTGCTCAAATCCAGACTTAAGACGGAAAGACCCACAAACAAGCAAGACCTGAAGGCTGCGGCTGTAAAGGCCTGGCAAAGCATTAAGAAGGAGGAAACCCAGCGTTTGGTGATGTCCATGGGTTCCAGACTTAAGGCAGTGATTGCCTCCAAAGGATTCGCAACAAAATATTGAAAATAAAAATATTTTGTTTGGGTTATGATTATTTGTCCAATTACTTTTGACCTCCTAAAATGTGGAGTGTTTGTAAAGAAATGTGTACAATTCCTACATTTTCTATCAGATATTTTTGTTCAACCCTTCAAATTAAACGTTACAATCTGCACTTGAATTCTGTTGTAGAGGTTTCATTTCAAATCCAATGTGGTGGCATGCAGAGCCCAACTCGTGAAAATTGTGTCACTGTCCAAATATTTCTGGCCCTAACTGTATGTCCTCCATCCAGCTATATATATGGTCTTTATCCTACTGTATATATGTCCTCCACCCTGCTGGATATATGGTCTCCATCCTGCTATATACATGTGTCCTCCATTCAGCTATATATATGTCCTTTATCCAGCTATATGTATGTCCTCCATTCAGCTATAATTATGTCCCCCATCCAGCTATATATACTGCTCAAAAAATTGAAGGGAACATTTAACATAATGTAATGTTGAAGTGTTTCCTTTATTTTTTTGAGCAGCACATATGTCCTCCATCCTGCTGTATATATGTCCTCCATAACACTGTATATTTGGTCTCCATCCTGCTAGATATATGATCTCCCATCCTGCTATATATATGGTCTCCATCCTGCTGTATATATAGTCTCCATCCTACTAGATATATATGGGTTCTGCTGCCTGCCTTCAACAAAAAAAAAATATAAAATTCTGTACTCAGCTCCCGATCTTCTGCTGTCCAGTGCTGTTGACAACTGTGACTCAGGGCTCCTGTGATGTCACATGAGCCCCTTGTCAAATCACCACCAGCTTCCTTCTCCCCGCCTTTGGGCATAGAAGCTATAAACAAGAAGTGAGTGCTGCATCTGCTTCTATGTTCAAAGGTGGGTAGAGAAGCTGGTGGTGATTGGACGCGAGTCTCGCAGGATGTCACAATGTCACGTGTGCCCCAAGTCGCAGTTACTGACAGTGTTGGAACACTGTCAGAATAAGAGGTTACAACAGGGTTTATTATTTTAACAGGGCGAAAAAATTCAATTCAGAAGGGTTGTCCTAGTAGTGGACAACCCCTTTAATCTGCTGTACAATCAATTTGCCTCACTGTTGACTGTCATCTACAGTGTTCTGCTGCCACCAAAAACACCAGACCACACTCTGCTAGACATCTCTCAGTCCATCATGTCATATATACTATACTACAACTGCTGCAAGATTGCCACTGCTGGCTCTAAATATCCATGCATCTTCTGGCCAACCCCACCTTATCTCCGCCATGCTGCTCCAACTGCATACACTGAACCTTGTGGCTAACCACTGTGTTTCATTGTGCTTAATGGTTCTACTGCTACCTTAGCTGCTATTGAAGGTTCTAAACTGCAAAACATCTCATTGCCTAAGGCTAGGGCCACACTAGTGTTGTGGCCTCCGTCCTGGGGGGAGTCCATCAAAAAGCAGGATTCCGGCAGCATTAGCGCAGTGTTAGCGTAGTGTAACGCTGCCCAAAGCTACCAATAGAATCCTATGGGTGACGGACTAACAAGCGCATTCAAACGCCGGCATGTAAGTGCGGTACAAAATAGCGCGAAAGTTCAAACTCCGGTACTTACATGGGAGCGTGCATCATGTGATGCCCTTGGAAAAAGCACAAGGGTTCAAACTCTGGCAGTGACAAGCTGGCATTTGACCTGCGCTCAGGTTCCGTCTGCCATAGGATTGCATTGACAGCATTAACGCAGTCTTAACTTTCCGGTAACACTGCGTTAATAATAACAAATTCTAAGTTTTAGATGGAACCCCCTGAACGCAAGGAAAAACCCTAGTTTGACCCTAGCCTTATACTTTGTAGACCAGGGGTACTATTTTTTAGGATGAAAGGAATAGTGTAAGCAGTGCCCCTGTAATGAACACATAAAACTCACTGACATAACGCCTGGGTGCCTGTTCCAGAAGATGAAATGGGGTTATTTTTTAAATGGAGATTAATTTTTAAGCCGCTATCAACATTGGATGTAATGAGTATGTCCTGATGGTTACTGCGTTCCCTACCAAGTATGTACCTAATACAACCTGGCGACTTTGAAGGCACAGCGGCTGTGCACGCGTCATCGTTGCAGAGTCTCCGGCTGATGTGATGTGACAACTGAGACCCAACACTCACTGTCACATGCCCCAGCCAGTTTAACCACCTAAATGCTGAGATAAATAGTGACATGGCAAGATTACGTAGACCCAATCGCTTCTTTGGTAATCCAGGGTCATCGTCATGAGGAGGAAAAAAAATGAAACAAAAAATAAAATTAATAAACATGTATATTTATGTAACAAATAAACAAAAAAGTACATATGTTTGATATCGCCAGTTCTGGAAGGATCCGCTCTATAAAACTGTCACACTGGTTAACCCATTCAGTGAACACTGTAAAAAATATAATAAAAAACATGGCATAGCACTATGCTTTTTCTTCATACACCATAATAAAAAATAAAAAGCTATAGCTCTCATAATACAACAACGCAAAAACATTTTATTTCCACAAAATAGTTTTTTGATGTAAAAGTGGTAAAACAGAAAAAAAAGATATAAATGTGGAATTGCTCTAAGCAGACCTGAAGAAAAAGGCTGTCTTATCACTTCTACACAGTGAACAATGTAAAAAGTATGAAACAGTGAGTTGCTGTTTCTTCTTGATTCTGTCACACAAAAAATTAAATAGAAAGGGTGGCTCCACATTTGCGTTCAACATGTTGCATTTCTAGCGTAGACTAGAGTGTGTGATTTGTGCGCAGGCTTCCGCCTGCGCACAGATCACATATGGCAGTGAATGGGTGCGCACGGTCCTGCGCAGTCATGCGCAGCACCGTGCGCTCCCATTATAAAGATAGGGGCTTGCGGTGCTGCGGTCACATTGCGGATCCCCTCCGCAGAAGGCTGAGGAGGGCAACACAAATGTGAAGCCACCCAAAGTGATCGAAAAATATTGTGGCCCAAAATGGCAACAACAAAAGCTCTGCGTCATCACACAAAAAACAATCCCTCACATTAGTCTGTGGGCAGAAAAATAACAAAAGTTAGCCTTCAAACTTTGGTGATGCAAAAAAAACTTTATTTTGTCAAAAAAAAAATCATTTTTAGTGTGATAGTAGCCAAAACAAAACAAAAAATAATTATATTATATATAAATCTGGTATTGCTGCAATCATGTCGACCTGATAAATTAACCTCTTCACGACCTATGATGTACCAGTAAGTCATAGGTCGGCTCCCTCGCTTTGATGTGAGCTCCGGCGGTGAGCATTTCATCAGCTGACATGTGGGGCTAACAGCGCTGATCAGATCCGCAATCCAATTGGTGCTGTTAACCCTTTGGATGGCGCTGTCATTCAATGGCAGCACGATCCAAAAGTCCCGTGGCGGGGACCGCGTCATACCCCACTGTGATCAGAGATCCCACGACAAGATCTGTGTGTCATCTGATAGCCTGGGGTCCTGCAGTGACCCTGGATGCTATCAGGGATCACTTCCTGTGGATGGCTGGCAAGTGCTGCCAACCACAGAAAGTGATCATTTGTGTTATGTCCCAATGTGCAGCCACTCAAAAATGGTATTATTAGAAACATCAGCTCAAGCTGCAAAAAATAAGCAATCACAGAGCCACAGACCCCGAAAAGTAAGAACGCTGTGGGTTGCGGAACATCGCGCAAAATGTGCAATTTTTTTTTGTTCAAACTTCAGAATTTTTTTTCACAACTTGGATAACAGTGAAAGTATGCATGCTTGGTATCTACAAACTCATACCAACCTGAGGCATCATATCGTCATGTCAGTTTTACCATATAGTGAAAAAGACAACTAAAAAAACTTAAAAAACAAACGTTTAATTGCACTTTGTTTGCAATTTCACCGCAGTATAGTGCACAGGATATATGTGAACAGATCCAAAATGTTCTGTACTTAAATTGTCACCAATAGTGTCGAGCCCCAGGCCCTGGGGTACTCAGGTATCAGGCTCGGTGGGTGCTTTCACGGGGGCTGTCACGGGTGGCAGCGCCTGAGCCCATGGCCTGGGTGACACTTCAATAAGGGGTGTATGTATAGGAGATTAGAGTTTGTCATGTGAACCCACCTGTAGTACCTGGTGATGGGTCACCAGCGCTGCCACAGTCCTCTGGAGGTCGATGGTAATGCGGCTGGGTTGGCAAAGCTCCCTACAGGTGGAGCTGGGCCTCCGGGGCAGCGTAGTGTAAGGGGCAGCTTGGAGTGGAACGTTAGGTCGGTATAGGGAGTGATTGAGCAGTCTATAAGGGGCACCGGGAGCGGAGAGGAATGACGCACACACACTGTAGAAGTCTCTTACCTTTTTACTGGTGGTATTAGCAGGTAAAGACATCCAGGGCACTGTTGGGTGACCAGGTGCACAGTGAGCTTCCACAGCAAGTGGGCATAAGGCCTCCTCTGTTCTCTACTGTTCCTGAAGCCCCTGTCTGCATGCAGTCAGACTGACCTCCTCCCCTCTCCACGGGTTACCCTTTCTGATCACTGCTGTAATACACTGCGGTGTCTGGCTCTCCCTCTTTGGGTATGCAGGGGGATTAGGTGACTGAAGTCTCTATGGTGTGCCAGGGTTTTCTCTAATCTTGAAGTAGGCCTACAGGTGCGGATCCCCGAAGTCTGATACGTCGCTGGGTGAACCTCCACCGGTTCCTCACTCCCTGGGCTCTACTCCTTGCCTTCTGTCCCCACTCCTAGGCTTTCGGGATGGCAGAAGGGCCACTCCGGGTCACTGGTTTGTGCCTAACCTTGGCACCGATCACCAGGACGTCTTCGCAGCTCTCCTAGCGTCTGCACACTCTGACTAACTCCGCCCCCAGCAGCAGTATTTATAGGGGATCTTGCCTAAAGTCAGCAAGTGGTGCTCCCCCTACTGTGCGGGGGTGGAAGGTGTTGCATGTAGTAGGTACCTGCTGTGGAACCCACCTTGTGCATTAAGGAAGTCTGTGGCTGCCTGCGTGAGCAGGGTGCCACAATAGCATTAAACTGAACCCCAAAAAAAACAAGTCCCCCACCAAGGTCCATCATCTGTTAATGGAAATTTAGGGGACTTCCACATTACTGGTAGCACAAAGGCTTCTAAAAAGTGCAATTGCTCCTTGCACCCAACCCCCCCTACTTCCCGCCAGAAAAACCTGCACTCCCAAATCCAAATGCTCCTCTCCCTTCTGAGTCCCACAATGTTAAAATCACAGTTAACATTCACATGTTTGGCACTGCTATAGTGAGGAGGCCTGCTTAATTAACAGTCTGCATTTCTCTAGAAGTACAAGCTGGGCACAGTGTACAAGTACTACAATGTACTGGGCACTGCAAGGGCTTATTTGCAATTTTGAATTCTGTAATATTGCGCTTGACTCGATGGGTGTTTTCCAGGGATTAAAGGAAAATCTCTGTTCCAAAAATCAAATGGTGCTCCTTTCCTCCTGAGTCCTGGTGTGTGACCAAACAGTACTGTACTGCATTTTTGTGAATTTCCAACGTCAGAAGAAATTGACTGGCAGATGTTGGTGTCAATATGGTTACTGCACCCCTCAATGAATTCATTGACGTATGCAGTTTGTAAAATGGGGTAACTTGGAGGATTTCTGCTATCCTGGCACCTCAGGGGCTCTGCCAATGCAGCATGGCACCCCCAAACCATTTCAGCTAAATCTGAAATTCAATATGACACTCTTTCACGTCTGAACCTTGCACTTTTCATCAAAAATAGCTTTCAATCACATACGAGATACCCGTGCATGCAAGAGAAACTGCACATATTGTATAGTGCATTTTATCCGATTACTCTTGTGAAAATACTAAATCTGGTGCTCAAACAACATTTTTTGGTGGAAAACTTGATATTTTTCCTTTCACAGCTCAGCATTCTAAAATTCTGAGATGCAGCTGGGAGTTCAAAGTACTTCAGGTATCTAGTTTCCAAACTGGGGTCACACATGAGTGGTTTCCACTGTTTAGGCACATCAGGGGTGACATGATGTCTGCTGGGGGCATATACATCATTGGGGAGGGCTGGGGGCATATACATTACTGGGAAAAGCTGGGGGCATTCACAGCACTCGGGTGATCTGGGCGTAAATACAGCACTGGGGAGGGTGTGAGATTTTATAACATTGGAGACGGTGAGGGCATTTACATCACTGGTGAGGGCTGGGTGCAAATACATCCCTCGGGAGGGGGCATATAGTAACATAGTAACATAGTATTTAAGGTTGAAGGAAGAACCTTAAGTCCATCTAGTTCAACCCATAGCCTAACATTTTGATCCAGAGGAAGGCTAGAAAAAAACCCATGTGGCAACACTAAGCTCCACATTGGGAAAAAAAATTCCTTCCTGACTCCAGATGTGGCAATCAGACTAATTCCCTGGATCAACACCCTATCAAAGAATCTAGTATATATAACCGGTAATATTATCGTTTTCAAGAAAGGCATCCAGGCCACTCTTAAATGTTAGTAGTGAGTCACTCATTACAACATCATGTGGCAGAGAGTTCCATAGTCTCACTGCTCTTACAGTATACAATCCACGTCTGTGATTATGATTAAACCTTCTTTCCTCCAGAGGATTCCCCCTTGTCCCCGTCTCAGGCCTAAGAGTAAACAGATCATTAAAAAGGTCTCTGTACTGTCCCCTCATATATTTATACATTACTAGTAAAAAGGCCCGATGCAATTGCATCGGGAGCGTGGTGAAATGAATTGTGTGTATACAGGGGGGTCAGTGGGTATAAGAGTATACAGGCGGGTCAGTGGGTAGTAGAGCATCGAGGCGGCTCTGTGGGTAGCAGAGTATGGAGGCGGCTCTGTGGCTAGCAGAGTATGGAGGCGGCTCTGTGGGTAGCAGAGTATGGAGGCGGCTCTGTGGGTAGCAGAGTATAGAGGCGGCTCTGTGGGTAGCAGAGTATAGAGGCGGCTCTGTGGGTAGCAGAGTATACAGGTGGCTGTGTGGGTAGCAGAGTATAGTGGCGGCTCTGTGGCTAGCAGAGTATCGAGGCGGCTCTGTGGGTAGCAGAGTATTGAGGCGGCTCTGTGGGTAGCAGAGTATCGAGGCGGCTCTGTGGGTAGCAGAGTATCGAGGCGGCTCTGTGGTGGAGGGGTGAGGAGAGATGCGGGTCTGTGGTGGAGGGGTGAGGAGAGATGCGGGTCTGTGGTGGAGGGGTGAGGAGAGATGTGGGTCTGTGGTGGAGGGGCGAGGAGAGATGCGGCTCTGTGGTGGAGGGGTGAGGAGAGATGCGGGTCTGTGGTGGAGGGGTGAGGAGAGATGCGGCTCAGTGTTGGAGGGGTGAGGAGAGATGCGGTTCAGTGGTGGAGGGGTGAGGAGAGATGCGGCTCAGTGGTGGAGGGGTGAAGAGAAATGGGTGTCTGTGGTGGAGGGGTGAGGAGAGATGCGGCTCAGTGGTGGAGGGGTGATGAGAGATGCGGCTCAGTGGTGGAGGGGTGAGGAGAGATGGGTGTCTGTGGTGGAGGGGTGAGGAGAGAAGCGGGTCAGTGGTGGAGGGGTGAGGAGAGAAGCGGCTTAGTGGTGGAGGGGTAAGGAGAGAAGCGGCTCAGTGGTGTAGGGTTGAGGAGAGATGCGGCTCAGTGGTGGAGGGGTGAGGAGAGAAGCACACAGTATATACATGCATGAGACATTGTATAGACAGACAGTATACAGAGATTACACATATTATACACACAGTATAGACACAGTATACACGCATTACAGAGAGTATAGAGACATGAGACAGAGTGTAGAGACAGGAGACAGAGTGTAGAGACAGGAGACAGAGTGTAGAGACAGGAGACAGAGTGTAGAGACAGGACACAGAGTATACAGAGACATGACACGGACAGAGTATACAGAGACATGACAGGGACAGAGTATACAGAGACATGACAGGGACAGCGTATACAGAGACATGACAGGGACAGAGTATACAGAGACATGACAGGGACAGAGTATACAGAGACATGACAGGGATAGAGTATACAGAGACATGACAGGGACAGAGTATACAGAGACATGACAGGGACAGAGTATACAGAGACATGACAGGGACAGAGTATACAGAGACATGACAGGGACAGAGTATACAGAGACATGAGAGGGACAGAGTATACAGAGACGTGAGAGGGACAGAGTATACAGAGATGTGAGAGGGACAGAGTATACAGAGACGTGAGAGGGACAGAGTATACAGAGACGTGAGAGGGACAGAGTATACAGAGACGTGAGAGGGACAGAGTATACAGAGACGTGAGAGGGATAGAGTATACAGAGACGTGAGAGGGACAGAGTATACAGAGACGTGAGAGGGACAGAGTATACAGTGACGTGAGAGGGAAAGAGTATACAGAGACATGACAGGGACAGCGTATACAGAGACATGACAGGGACAGCGTATACAGAGACATGACAGGGACAGCGTATACAGAGACATGACAGGGACAGCGTATACAGAGAGATGACAGGGACAGCGTATACAGAGACATGACAGGGACAGCGTATACAGAGACATGACAGGGACAGCGTATACAGAGACATGACAGGGACAGCGTATACAGAGAGATGACAGGGACAGCGTATACAGAGACATGACAGGGACAGAGTATACAGAGAGATGAAAGGGACAGCGTATACAGAGAGATGACAGGGACAGCGTATACAGAGACATGAGAGGGACAGCGTATACAGAGACATGAGAGGGACAGAGTATACAGAGACATGACAGTGTATACAGAGACATGACAGGGACAGTGTATACAGAGATATGACAGGGACAGTGTATACAGAGACATGACAGGGACAGCGTATACAGAGACATGACAGGGACAGCGTATACAGAGGCATGACAGGGACAGCGTATACAGAGACATGACAGGGACAGCGTATACAGAGACATGACAGGGACAGCGTATACAGAGTCATGAAAGGGGCAGCGTATACAGAGACATGACAGGGGCAGAGTATACAGAGACATGAGAGGGGCAGAGTATACAGAGACATGAGAGGGGCAGAGTATACAGAGACATGAGAGGGACAGAGTATACAGAGACGTGAGAGGGACAGAGTATACAGAGACGTGAGAGGGACAGAGTATACAGAGACGTGAGAGGGACAGAGTATACAGAGACGTGAGAGGGAGAGAGTATACAGAGACGTGAGAGGGACAGAGTATACAGAGACGTGAGAGGGACAGAGTATACAGAGACGTGAGAGGGACAGAGTATACAGAGACGTGAGAGGGACAGAGTATACAGAGACGTGAGAGGGACAGAGTATACAGAGACATGACAGGGACAGCGTATACAGAGACATGACAGGGACAGCGTATACAGAGACATGACAGGGACAGCGTATACAGAGACATGACAGGGACAGCGTATACAGAGACATGACAGGGACAGCGTATACAGAGACATGACAGGGACAGCGTATACAGAGACATGACAGGGACAGCGTATACAGAGACATGACAGGGACAGAGTATACAGAGATATGACAGGGACAGAGTATACAGAGACATGACAGGGACAGCGTATACAGAGACATGACAGGGACAGCGTATACAGAGACGTGACAGGGACAGCGTATACAGAGACATGACAGGGACCGAGTATACAGAGAGATGACAGGGACAGAGTATACAGAGACACGACAGGGACCGAGTATACAGAGAGATGACAGGGACAGAGTATACAGAGAGATGACAGGGACCGAGTATACAGAGAGATGACAGGGACCGAGTATACAGAGAGATGACAGGGACAGAGTATACAGAGAGATGACAGGGACCGAGTATACAGAGAGATGACAGGGACACAGTATACAGAGACATGACAGGGACAGAGTATACAGAGACATGAGAGGGACAGAGTATACAGAGAGATGAGAGGGACAGAGTATACAGAGAGATGACAGGGACAGAGTATACAGAGAGATGACAGGGACAGAGTATACAGAGAGATGACAGGGACAGAGTATACAGAGACATGACAGGGACCGAGTATACAGAGAGATGACAGGGACAGAATATACAGAGATATGACAGGGACAGCGTATACAGAGACATGAGAGGGACAGAGTATACAGAGAGATGAGAGGGACAGAGTATACAGAGAGATGAGAGGGACAGAGTATACAGAGAGATGAGAGGGACAGAGTATACAGAGAGATGACAGGGACCGAGTATACAGAGAGATGACAGGGACAGAGTATACAGAGAGATGACAGGGAGAAAGTATACAGAGAGATGACAGGGACAAAGTATACAGAGAGATGACAGGGACAGAGTATACAGAGACATGAGAGGGACAGAGTATACAGAGAGATGACAGGACAGAGTATACAGAGAGATGACAGGGACAGAGTATACAGAGAGATGACAGGGACAGAGTATACAGAGACATGACAGGGACCGAGTATACAGAGAGATGACAGGGACAGAATATACAGAGATATGACAGGGACAGCGTATACAGAGACATGAGAGGGACAGAGTATACAGAGAGATGAGAGGGACAGAGTATACAGAGAGATGAGAGGGACAGAGTATACAGAGAGATGAGAGGGACAGAGTATACAGAGAGATGAGAGGGACAGAGTATACAGAGAGATGACAGGGACCGAGTATACAGAGAGATGACAGGGACAGAGTATACAGAGAGATGACAGGGAGAAAGTATACAGAGAGATGACAGGGACAAAGTATACAGAGAGATGACAGGGACAGAGTATACAGAGACATGAGAGGGACAGAGTATACAGAGAGATGACAGGGACAGAGTATACAGAGAGATGACAGGGACAGAGAATACAGAGAGATGACGGACAGAGTATACAGAGACATGACAGGGACAGACTATACAGAGAGATGACAGGGACAGAGTATACAGAGACATGACAGAGACAGCATATACAGAGACATGAGAGGGACAGAGTATACAGAGACATGACAGGGACAGAGTATACAGAGACATGACTGGGACAGAGTATACAGAGACATGACAGGGACAGCGTATACAGAGACATGACAGGGACAGCGTATACAGAGACATGACAGTTTATGTTCACCTCTCCCCGAGCCCCCGCCGTCTGCCGCCGTCTTCCTGCAGTGTCCCGGTGGCTCCCGCAGGCTGCTGGTGTCTGCACAGGTCTGCTACTGCAGTTCAGGACCTGTGGTGATGTCAGAGTCACGTGACACCAGGTTAGCATGGAGTAAGCTGGTGTCACGTGACTGTGACATCACCAGAGGTCCTGAACTGCAGTAGAAGACTTGGGCAGACAGCGGGAGCCTGCGGGAGGCATCGGGACACTGCAGGAAGACGGCGGGGGCTCGGAGAGAGGTGAGCATATGTTTTTTTGTTTTTTTTTTGTAAACAGTAGTGCGGCTGCGGCTCGCGATGACGCTGCGCGTCATCGCTCGCAGTCGCGCAAAGGAGCTTGGGATTCGGCTACAGTGCCCGAATTCCCAACTCCCGATTATATACGTAGATTATAAGATCACCCCTAAGCCTTCATTTTTCCAAGCTAAATAACCCCAAGTTTAATAACCTGTCTTGATATTGCAGACCCCTCAGTCCTCTAATAACCTTGGTCGCTCTTCTCTGCACTCGCTCTAGTTCAGCTATGTCTTTCTTATACATCGGAGACCAGAATTGTGCACAGTATTCTAAGTGTGGTCGCACTAGTGACTTGTATAAAGGTAAAATGATGTTCTCCTCATGAGCATCTATGCTTTTTTTAATGAATCCCATTATTTTATTTGCCTTTGCAGCAGCTGCCTGACATTGGCCACTAAATGTGAGTTTATCATCTACCCATACACGCAGGCCTTTTTCAGTGGTAGTTTTGCCCAGTGTTTTACAATTAAGATAT